>RXPK01004735.1:0-35675 GCA_004143645.1 Protaetia brevitarsis | reverse complement strand
TAGGTATAATCTGTGTGTCAATGTGAAGGTTTACAGCATTATTTACAAATATAAAAAATACCGGGTGTCCAGCCTAAGCTGCAACGGTCCATAGCCGATTTATTATTGTTTTTTTGGAAAAATATTTCAAATAAATGTTGCCTCGAATTATATTCTACACATTTTAAAATTAGTTTCAGTAATGGCGGACTTCCGGTTGTACCGGAAGTAGATATAAACTTTATTATTTTAAATGGAACACCCTGTATATTATTGTATTTTTGGATTCCTTTTTAAATTTAAATAACAATACGTTAGGCATACATTGGGGCTAAGTTGTACCGTTTCCGAATTACATGACGTTTTTCGAAAAAAATGACATTTGCAATGTCTGCGGTGTTTGGAAATATCTCCGGAAATACGAAAGTTAGAAAGATGCGGTTTTCAGTTTTCGCTTAATCATGAAACAGCACACATCTTTCATTTTAAAATTGCTGCGTTTACATTACAGAATTATTAAATAGGGCTCTGTAATTTTCGAACTCTAAAATCATGGATAACTTGATTTTTATAAATTGAATGGTATAGCAATTTTTGCATAAATGGATGTAAAATTAATTTTCATTCGATTTTATATGAGTGTCATTGTGTCTATCCCCAAAGGTTTCGGAAATATTCGAGATTTTTCAGTTTTTCATGATAGATACGTATTGCGAAGCGCCGGCCACCTTCCCCTCGCATTTCACCCGGCTTGGGACTGGCTGCAGTAACACTGGCATGCTTAGGAAGTGGCCAACAGAATACAATAAGACCACTGGAAACAAATAACATACACATACACATCGAGCGTCTTGCTCGCAAGAGGTTACACTTTAAATGTTAGTGCCGTCATTATACAGAGAATTTGTACAACAATATTACAGTAAATGTTCAAAATGCGATCCATTTTAGGCGCTACATAATTGAAAGAAGTTTTGTTAACTTGAAGGTATCCATATTGGAGGGGCGTTTTTTGAATACCCTGTATGTGATTCGGTAATTACTGCTATAACATCTTGTAGCTACATCCTTGTATTTACATCGGCTTTAGTAGAATCACTAAATATCTGCTATCTCATGAAATATTTGATTTTATTTGAAAGAGTGCAAATGTCAAAAAATCCACGAAAATGAAAATATCTCAAAAACGAGTTTAGGGATAGGAAACCTTCATATAAACTAGTTGCAAATGACTCGCCAAATTCATTAGACCGATAAAAAATATACCATTCCATTTAAAATAAGAAAGTTGATATCAACACCCCTGTATGCCGAAAGTGCTATAAAGTTGAAAATATTTTCCTTGAATAGATCACAGTAGGCCATGACTACACTGCAAGTTTCAAAATCAAATTCCTGATAGAAGTTCAAAAAAATCTAATGACCCAGTTCGGTGGGACACCCTGTATAGTATTATCAATCTTCTTACAGAAATGTAATTATTACTTCCAATGGACCTAGTAATTGTTACGCAATATTATAATACAATAACATATTTTCGCGCCCTTTTACCTTAAAGGTTAGGGGTTTAAGCCACTCGCTTTATTACACTTAATTCTTGGTTAATACCTTCCGTAGCCATCGTAAAGTTATCGTTTAAATAGGTTTTAGTGGAATATTAGCTGGATGATAATAAAACAGTTGTAAAACGTTATTAAAATAGTCGGAACATTTTAAGATTTAAGATTTATTCCACTAAACCTATTTAAACGATTTATTAAACTTGCTTATACTGAAGGGGTTAACTGAAAGGGTACTTCCCGGGGGCTGCTAATTATTGGGGGGTTGTTAATTATAAAGTAGTACTTTATACCTACACTAAATTTATTAATCACATCAGAGATCACAATCTGAATGCTAATACCGCGGCGTCAATCCCTTCGAGAGCGCGATGCTCGCAAAACGCTGACGAGGTTCTGGTAATGCGATTGTCATCTCTGAACACATTTCTATCTTTACCTTAAATCTAACTTATTGCTATGTAGTGGAAGTTTTCGTGGCAGTGTAGTGTTAAGACTAGTAAAACCGTTTTATAAATGTTGCAAAACTAAAATGTATTTTTTTTTTCTACATTTAGTTAACTAAGAACTTACAGTCTCTGGCCATAATATTAGACGCACTTGAATTTTTTCAGTTATTTCGACTGTTGACTTTATAACAATCATTATTTTGTTATAAAAATGTTTTGTGTTTTAATTTGCAATCTTAGTAGCTAAACAAACAGAATAAAACTAATTTAAACTTAATAAAAAAAAAACTTCATTCGTAAAAATTTTAGAAGAAAATCATATTTGGTGGAGCCACCTTTAGCGGTGGTTAACGCTTGAATTCGCCCTGGCATGCTATTAATGCAGTTCTGAACGGTCTCCTGCCTACGTGGGTGATGATTCCAGACATCTATAATTTTTTCTATTAACTGGGTTTTTTGGTGGTAATGGCTTCCTTTGCTACCTCTCGCTTTACCAGCTCCCAAACATTTTCGATTGGGTTCATGTCTGCGGAATTACCTGGCCAGCTAAGAAGAGGGATGTTGCTATGCTGCAAAAATGTTTTAATGGACCGAGCAGTGTGGCAGGAGGCTCTATCTTGCATAAAAACGAACGGCTCTCCATGCGGCTCAACTGATGGATCAAGTGGTTTTGAAGGACTTTCTTATACTGGTCCTGTTTCATGATACCATCGACGACGTAGACACTTCCTGTACCTTTGCCGCTTATAACAGACCAAATCATAACTTTTCTGGGATGTTTCACCGTTCGTCTGACACAGTCCGCATTGAATTTTTCCACTACACGGCGGCCCACAAATTGTGTTTTGTTTTCCATGACTTCAAATGTGCTCTCATCGCTGAAACAAACCTAAAACAAGTTAAAAACGATATTTCCTACGTTTATTTAAACAATTTGTATCGAAAATACCGATTTCCAGCATTCTAAGTCCCTGTCCTTGTGCTCCCTCGCCCACTGAAAGCGTTTGGATTTCATCGCCATTGTCAGCTTTGGTTTCCTAACTGGTCTACACAGGTTAGCAACCACAAAACACGTCAAAAGCCGTTTGTATCAGTCAAATATTAACGTGTCTGAGCGTGCCATACGGCGGAAGTTGAAGAAATTGGGTTTCAGGTCGTGTAGACCAGTTAGGAAACCAAAGCTGACAATGGCGATGAAATCCAAGCGCTTTCAGTGAGCGAGGGAGCATAACGACAGGGACTTAGAATTCTTGAAATCAGTATTTTCGTTACAAATTGTTTAAATAAGCCTAGGAAATATCGTTTTCAACTTGTTTTAGGTTTGTTTCAGCGATGAAAGCACATTTGAAGTCATGGAAAACAAAACACAATTTGTGGGCCGCCGTGTAGGGGCAAAATTCAATGCGAACTGTGTCAGACGAACGATGAAACATCCCACAAAAGTTAAGATTTGGTCTGTTATAAGCGGCAAAGGTACAGGAAGTCTCTATGTCGTGAGGTATCATGAAACAGGACCAGTATAAGAAAGTCCTCCAAAACCACTTGATCCATCAGTTGAAGGACTGGTTTCCAAATGGAGAGGCGTTCGTTTTTATGCAAGATAGAGCCTCCTGCCACACTGCTCGCTCCGTTAAAACTATTTGCAGCAGAGTAACATCCTCTTCTTAGTTGGCCAGGTAATTCCCCAGATATGAACCCAATCGAAAATGTTTGGCAGCTGGTAAAGCGAGAGGTAGCAAAAGAAGCCATTACCACCAAAACCCAGTTAATAGAAAAAAATACGTAGGAGACTGTTCAGAACTGCATTAATAGCATGCCACGGCGAATTCAAGCGTTAATCACCGCTAAAGGTGGCTCCACCAAATATGATTTTCTTCTAAAATTTTTACGAATGAAGTTTTTATTTTTTTTTATTAAGTTCAAATTAGTTTTATTCTGTTTGTTTAGCTACTAAGATTGCAAATTAAAAAATAAAACATTTTTATAACAAAATAATGATTGTTATTAAGACAACAGTCGAAATAACTGAAAAAATTCAAGTGCGTCTAATATTATGGCCAAGGACTGTACACAATTAATACACATTTTGTATGTACTATCGCTGTTGAAGTACATTTAAGTTATCTGTATTATACCTAGTTATGGGTCTATCGACAAATACACTGGAAGAATAGCTTCTAAAAATTTGAAATGTATGCTTATACACAAATATTTAAGAAATAATTATCACTTGCAATCAATTTAATAACTATATTTAGTTATTTTTGTTGTATCGTTTTATTTTGATGTTAGATAGGTATCAACAGTTTTGTTAATTAAATACTAAACTAATTCTAGAAATTTATTGAATAAAATACTGATTTGTATCTAATTTTATGTCTTATTATTACTTGTCTGCTTATGCTTCAATTACAAGTGCAATTGCTTCTAAATGTGCACAAATACTCGAAGTTTGGCGTAATTACCTCATTCTCCTCGAATACCATTTCTTGTTTACGTGACCTAAGAATACAGGATTTCTGTTTTTTATCTTTGTGTGTTAATAAGATTATATTTCTAGGTCTATACCATTACGCGTAAAACACGAAGATGTAGAAGAGGGTTCCTACGTTATAACACCCGTAGATATTAAGGAAGAAGTCTGGGATCATCATGAAGGGAATATTAAACTTAAGGAAGAGAATCAAGCTTTAGACGATCATAGGTTAAGAAATCACACGAATGGGTATAAGTATCCATGCGATAAATGCGAGTTCAGTTACCGCACTTCGAGCGAATTGAAACTGCATCAGGTCATTCAGCATGGTAGGCCTGCTTTCTTCTGTGATAAATGCGGGAAATGTTTCAAGACCAAACAATATTTAAAACGGCATATGCCGATCCACGATGACAAGAAGTACGTGTGCGAGGTGTGTTCAGTCGCATTCCATCGGAAAAGCAACTATCGTTATCACATGGACCGTCACAGAAAAATTGAGCGGCATAAGTGCGATGTATGCTCGAAACCTTTTGCTTCAGCATTCGTTCTGCGTAGACATAAAACCGTACATACGGGAGAGAAACGTCACGTATGTGAATTTTGTGAAAAGGGTTTTGCGGAATTTTCAACCCTAACGGTACATTTGCGTACGCATACCGGTGAAAGGCCTTACGTATGTAGATTTTGCAAGAACAGTTATGCAAGAAAACAACACTTGAATATACACATGCGGACACATACGAACGAAAAGCCTTATACATGTAAATTTTGTGGAAAGGGTTTTGCGAGAAAATCAAACTTAACGCCTCATTTGCGTGTGCATACCGGTGAAAGGCCGTACGTATGTAAATTGTGCGATAGGGGTTTTGCCCAATCTGTAAACCTAACGAGGCATTTGCGCACACATATCGGTGACACAGAATAAACAGAAGTGACAATAGGCGATCGTAGGATTTGTGCGCAGACTCCAAGTAGTCATTTTCTGGTGTGAGCCTGTTTACATTTTATGTTTATTTATAAATTATGCTGTCGTTATTATTGTTATTATTTAGTAATCTTGTTTGGGTGTTTTAGCTTTTATGTGCTTAATTTAAAAAAAAGAAATTAAATCGTAATTGCGTTTCTTGTTACTTTAATGTAAAATTGGTTATTTTGCGTCTCTGTTAGTATATATTCCATATAAGTGGTTCATTAAAAGTGTATGATGTTCTATTATTTACTTATATTTGAGATTTTGGCACCATTATCTGTTCGGTTGGAACTATAAATGTAAAATATTTTAACCAAAATATCACTTCCGGTTGCCCGGAAATGGATGTCAACTTTGTTATTTTAAATAGAATGATATAATTTTTTATTCATTTTTGGATTCTACTACCATAAATACGTCAGTTTCCACTAGCTATTCCTATAGCTACATGCTGCCGTTTTTGAGTTATTTAAGTTTTTCTTTTTTTTTTTAGTCATAATCATTGCATCATTGAGAAATTAATATCTCGGTTAATACTGCAAGTAGAGGCTCCAAATTTGCTATGTTATGAATGTAGATATAACTCTAAGAAACGGTACGCACACTTTACATTCTAACATACAGGGTGTTCAAAATTCAGGAACAAAGTGACATATTTTCAAACGCAGAAAACTCAATTTTTTTAAACAGAACACTCTGCATTTTAATTCGAAATTAGAAAGTAAATATCATCCTCTATCATTTTATATCAGCATTCTCTATACCTATCCGTAATAGATTTTGAGATATGAGCGACTATTTGTTAAACAGACTAAGTAACTCTATCTTTAAATGTTTGTAGCTGGCTCTGAATGGGATTAATGTCAAATTCATGTATTATTCTTTGAATAACCAAACAAGAATGTCGCTGTTCGAATAGTCATTTCTATTAATACTACGTTGTACAAAAGTGTAATTACGATGATACATAAACACTTATGGTTAGTCAATGAATTTGACATTAATCCCATTCAGAGCCAGCTACAAACATTTAAAGATAGGGCTACTTAGTCTGTTTAAGAAAAAGAGCTCATATCTCGAAATCTATTAAAGGTAGGTATAGGGAATGCCGATATGAAGTGACAGGGAATGATATTTACTTCCTAATTTCGAATTAAAATACAGGGTGTTCTATTTAAAACAATTGAGTTTTCTACATTTGAAAATATGTCACATTGTTCCTCAGTTTTGAACGCCCTGTATGTTAGAATGTAAAGTGTGTGTACCGTTTCTTAGAGTTATATCTACATTCATAACATAGCAAATTTGGAGTCTCTACTTGCAGTATTAGCCGAGATATTAATTTCTGAATAATGCAATGATTCTGACTAAAAAAAAAAGAAAAACTTAAATAACTCAAAAACGGCAACATGTAGCTACAGGAATAGCTAATGAAAACCGACGTATTTATGATCGTAGAATCCAAAAATGAATAAAAAATTGTATGATTCTATTTAAAATAACAAAGTTGACGTCCATTTCCGGTGAACCGGAAGTGATATTTTGGTTAAAGTATTTCACATTTATAGTTCCAATCGAACAGATAGTGGTGCCAAAATCTCAAATATAAGTAAATAATGGAACATCATTAACTTTTAGTGAACCACTTACGTGGAATACTCTGTATATTCATTGAAGTGTGATATTTCTGAGCAATATCGATTGCAAGTTGCAAAAGTGGATAGACTATTTAAAAAGCCTGGTGGTCGCTCGTGTTTACGGCAATCACACACATAGACAAGAAGGGCACAGTTCTTTTAGTTATCCGGAAGATAAGGCACAATGAGTTCCCTGCCAACGATGTTGCCACATGTATGTGTACTGATATCCTTTTCAAAATTTAGAATTTTATGGTGGGCCCAAAATTGCAAGACCTTTTAGTGAAAGAGGCCAACTGGCGAAAGCTAACGTATTGCTGTGTACTGATGGAATTAAATGAAAAATGCAAAACTGATTTTTAAAATGAAAAAGAAAATTAGATTAGCTAGCTTAACGGAAAAGATTTTTTAAATTGAACAAAAGAACTATTAAGCTCAGAGTTACCCTCGTGAATTAAAACTTGAATCTAACCACGAAAAGTAAAAAGTGAGGGAATGAAATCAGACTTTCTTAATTACCCGAAAAATTGTAAAGGTTTAAAATAAAATAAAAATAAAAACAAAATTTTCAACCCAATGACGCTAATTAACAATCAAATTTATTATAACAACGAGTTAAATTACAAATTGTGCAGAAAAAAACCTTGAACTGAAGGTTCTGTCCTAAAATAAAAACTGCACTTGACTCTAAATTAAAATAGGACAATGCTATTTCCTATGCAAAGCAAAAGTTTTGTTTGTTCAGCAAGAATATCCAAAATACACAACCTTTGAAATACTATCCACGTGGTTTCACAAATTAAAATAAACTAAGCGTGGACAATTACTAGAAATTTACAAAAAAAAAAACTAAATGCAAGAACAATGCTTCTACTAACCAATGAAATTTGGACGTGACTCGAGGCCAAAGGAAGAGCACTATTATGGTGATTTGGTCTTCTTGGGCAATATGAAAATGTATATATTTTTGTATGATCCCAATAAATAGATATTATTATTATTATTATTACTCACCCAAATAAGGTGATTGATAAATTAAAAAAAAATATCTTCCTAAACAAAAAATAATAATTGATCTTATATCTATAAAGTGCATTCTTCAATATATTAACAATTATCACGATAAGAATTCCTTGACTGGCTATATAAAATTAAATCAGAAATTAATGCGAAAAATACAAAATCAAAATGAAATACAAAATGGCAACAAAGATATACAAAAATACGTCTACTCACGTCAATAGTGGAACAAGGAAGTCCTTAACCAAACTTTACAATTGTTTTTTTTTACAAAAAACCCTCTCTCAAAATCGTACAACGCAGTCGTATTAACAATACGCCAATATCTAATAGAATTCGCATTAAAACAACACTAGCGACCAATAGACAATTTAATGAATGGAATTATTTAAAAAAAAAACTTAACACTTAATTAATTAAGTCATACAATTAACTCTTAAACTAAAATTTATGCAAAACAAAATTCAAAATCGTGAAAAATTCTCGGTAAATCGTAAAAAGCTGTTTAAGCAAAGAAAACAACCATAACAAGCAAACTATGCAACTTAAATGCACTCAGCGAAATGGGTTGTCTAACCACAGCAGTATGTACTATCTTTCTCAAATTAAATGCGAATTGAAGCACAATAAATTCTTGATTATTTGAGTAATCGAAAATAGTGTGCACTTAAATGTTAATTAAAAATGATCGAGGAACGATCATATCGTTTAGGTATAAAGTACTTGCAGTTTCGGTTGCCCAAGCAATCGAAAATTTGTAGAGCTTAGATTCGCATTTAATTTTAGAGAGATGATACGTGGCAAATATGTTGAAAATAAAATGTTCTTGAACGATTTAAAAAACATGCTGTGCTTACGTTACTTCTAGGTGATACATATTATTTATGGTAAGCTAAATAATTACAAAGTATTCTAACCCATGCTCCATATAAAGGTACTACAGGAAGCTACCTATTTAAGTACTATGTGGATTCACAGCAATTGAAATGTTCCTACTCTTTCTCAATGATCGTTAATTAACAAAGATACAATTCAGTAGCCTTGCAATTATATGAATACTACTTTATGTGAAATGTGATTAGTTCACATAATCACGAATCTACTGTAAATCAGTCAGCTATCGGTTATTATTAAATGCGCTCATGGAATGACTTTCGTTATCTCCCAGCATTCGTCAAGAATATTGATTATATATAATATACTTATATAAAATGAATGCGCCACGGAGTAAGGAAAAACTATGGCAAAACCTTACTCTATGAGAATCTGTGAAGAAGTCCCAGTCCTTGTTACAGATAGCCAGCAAATTATTATTATCCTCTTATTGGAGAAGCAACCTCCACGTTTCCTTAATTCCAACAGGCCGCCGTCTTTACGTAGCTGCTCCTTTTTTCACACGCTAATTGATCCGCCCTCTCATTACCAATTGTATCTACGTAAGCCCTAGTCCAAAAAAGTTTTATACCGCCCTCACGAAACATTTCCCAAGTATCTCATAATCTAGATGATACAGTAATTGATTGTAAGTATTAAAGAAAGAATATTCCCTGTGTGATTGGACATATTTGATATTTTGTATGTATATTATGATCACTAACTGTTCAATTTCATTAGTATATAAATTAAAGCAGTTAGCAGTTCATAAAAAATAATATTACTGTGCTTATCAAAATAACAGAATTATTTGAAAACACTACTAAATTTTTTATTTTTACAAATTCTTACAACAGCCGATGATTGCATTCTGATCAGTTACGATAATCGGTTTCTTTTGCGGGTATGTAATATTGATTAGGAAGGAAATTTTGCTCTGCAAGGCTTGACAAGTTACAGCTTAGCCGTTACCACCTTTTTTAAAAAATTAATGTTTGCAACAGGTGAACCAGTACGCAAGTTATTGAAGCCACACTAGCAGAAACTACACCATAAATTAGAGTTGGTTGGTTGTACTTTAAAATCTCTATTTAATGAAGTTTCTTATACTGCACCTTGTCTAGAATTTCCAGAAAATTATTTGCTTAATTTATGTACTAGATTAAGGATATTTTATAGTATCAAATATTGTAATAGGGAATTTTACAATCAAAACGGGAAAAATGTAAAGATTATTATATTGAAACGTTTATAATAAGGAATATTTTTTTAAACTTGTTTTATTACTAAAAACTTTAATGATAAAAGGATATTGAGCCAGATACAAATTTCCTTTTCCATGTAGAAACTTGGTTTTGTAAATAATAGCACTTTCTTTCTAAAAAACACTTTTTACATAAAATTAATAGAAAACAAAATATTACAACTATTTCAAACGTTTTGTGAGTGTGTTGTTTGAAATTAAACTAATTTTATAAATTTATTGAATAAAATACTAATTTGCAGTCAGATTTATGTTTTATTAATTGTCTGTTTATCTCGCATTTGCAGATGAAATTGCTTTTAGATATGCACAAGAACTTGAAGTTACATAAGTTTGGTGTAATTCCCTCATCCTTTTCGAATACCATTTCTTGTTTACTTGATATAAGAATACAGGATTTTTTTCTTGTGTTAACAATATTATATTTCTAGGTTTATACGATTATGCGTAAAACAGGAAGATGTAGAAGAGGGACCCTACGTTGTAACACCGGCAGATATTAAGCAAGAAGTTTGGGATCATGATGAACAGAAAATTGAACGGTATAAGTGTGATATATGCTCAAAATCTCTGTGTTCAGCATCTACTCTGCGTAGGCATAAAATCATACATACCGGTGAGAAGCCGTACGTATGTAAATATTGCGAAAAAGGTTTTACGCAGTCTTCAACCCTAGCGACGCATTTGCATAGACATGAAACCGTACATACCGGTGAGAAGCCTTACGTATGTAGATTTTGCGACAAAGGTTTGACGACTAAACAAGGCCTGGGTCTGCACATGCGCACACATACGAAAGAGAAGCCTTATATATGCAAATTTTGTGAAAAAGGTTTTTCGGATTGGTCAAACTTAGCGTCTCATTTACGTGTGCATACCGGTGAAAAGCCATACGTATGTAAATTTTGCGATAAGGGTTTTGCACACGCTGCCAACCTAACAATGCATTTGCGTACACATACTGGTGAAAAGCCTTACGTATGTAAATTGTGCGATAAGGACTTTACGCAGGCTGTAAGTTTAAGGCGACATATGCGTAAACATGATGATCACACAGATGAAAAGCCCCATCAGTGTTTCCATTGTGAAAGAAGATTTAGCACCAGTACGTTGCTAAAACGACACTATACAAACTTGCATTGACCATGGTGTTAAAGATTAATTCATAAATTTATGATTCTATGATCAATGCGATACTAAATTGTTTTATAAAATCTTTTTTGCGTCTCCGTAGAGAAACACTCATTTTGCGGTACTTCAAAGCGGCTGCAAAACTACCGTTTTCCTGCATAGACAGGCAAAAATGTCACTAAAAGTTGGTCACACTAGATTTCACATGACAGACGTATAGTAATTGTCATTAAGCTAAGTTCAACCATGTTAAGATGAACTGGTGTCTTCATGGTGTGCTATCTTGGAGTCATTGGGAGCGGTCGGTGTGGGGTACATACACGTGGGCGTCTGGTTGAGAACTGTCTTTAATAATTTAAAAATACAAACATATACACAATATATGCAACACACTATACACATATATGACACATGGCACTTACAAGGGAACACCGGCGGGTGTCCCCCTCCGATTTCGATGAAACTTAACAGATCGAAAGAGTACCTTAAAATAAGAGACGTATTTTTTTTTTATCGGCGTATCCGCACGATTTTGGGGTACAGCCCCCTCCAAAGTTCGGACGATTTTTCAATTTTTGCAAATATTTCCTGAATTATAACAGATATTAAATTTTCTTCTTAACATAATTGCAGCATATTGCATGGCCCTAAGGGTGGCGTCGTCCGTATTCGCAAAAAGTTAATAACAGGGGACGGGGTATTCCGTACCCCCCATTTTTTTTACATTTTTTCTTTTTCTTATTCATCAAAAGAAGGCCGATTTTACATAGAATACGATGATGTATAACACGTTTAGAAAATTAATAATTGTAAAAATAGAAAAATTATAATAAAGCTTCAAAATTAATAAACTTGTCTATTGATATAAATCAAATGAACTATAACAGAAATAAGTTTTTATCTTTAACATAATTTCCAGCATAATACATGGTCTCAAGGTAGATATCTTCATAATAAGCTACTTTTTTGAATTTTCGGATGAGCACTTTTCCAGTAGTCGACAGCTCTAGTTTTGTAATCTAGGTCTATAACGCTACCCCCTTCTTCAGGAACACATGCAATAGCTTCATAATTGTCTTCTTCGTCTTCTGCTGTTTCTTCCACAAATTGCGCTTTGTGTGGTTCTGCTAATTCTTCAAACTCTAATCCCGTTACATCTTGAAAGGAGAACATGGCGCCTTGTTGAGCAGATACAATTATAATTTTCAGGGCATCATGCAACTCACTTTCTTGCGGTGTCAAAGGAATTGTTGCGATGTTAGTAACTTGAAACGTTGCAAGTAACATGTTCAACACATTTGCTATATTTACGACCGCCATTGTGCGAAACTATAGGTACTGACCTACACTGCACGAAAAACGACTTCTAATGTTCTCATTTTTAATACTCGTCTTATATACCTATTTCCTAAATGCAGACGTGACCACTTAAACGTTCGTGGTTAATCACTATGCATTCGGGGATTTATTTTTATCTATATAATAATATGATTAATCACTAGATCTCTTATCGCGTTAAATTTATAATGCAAATTACCAATTATATCTGAAGTGACTGAATAATTAATTAAACTCACGTATGCGTAGATAAGTGCATATCAAATTCATCACAATAGACACGTACATATATTTATTTTGAGTTATTATTACTATTATTAATTTTCTAAATTTATTATACATCACCGTTTTCTATGTAAAAGCGATCTTTTTTTGATGAATAATGAATAAACTTATTATTAAAAAAATGCGGGGGTATGAGGTACCCCGTCCCCCGTTATTAGCTTTTTATGAAGATATCTGCCTTGAGACCATGTATTATGCTGGAAATTATGTTAAAGATAAAAACTTATTTCTGTTATAGTTCATTTGATTTATATCAATAGACAAGTTTATTAATTTTGAAGCTTTATTATAATTTTTCTATTTTTACAATTATTAATTTTCTAAACTTGTTATACATCATCGTATTCTATTTAAATCGGCCTTCTTTTGATGAATAAGAAAAAGAAAAAATGTAAAAAAATGGGGGTACGGGGTACCCCGTCCCCTGTTATTAACTTTTTGCGAATACGGACGACGCCACCCTTAGGGCCATGCAATATGCTGCAAATTATGTTAAGAAGAAAATTTAATATCTGTTATAATTTAGGAAATATTTGCAAAAATTGAAAAATCGTCCAAACTTTGGAGGGGGCTGTACCCCAAAATCGTGCGGATACGCCGATAAAAAAAAATACGTGTCTCTTGTTTTAAGGTACTCTTTCGATCTGTTAAGTTTCATCGAAATCGGAGGGGGACACCCGCCGGTGTTCCCTTGTAAGCGCTGTTGAAGTAAAATTGTCTGTATTATACCTACTTACAGATCTAATTATGGATCTATGGACAATTACATTGGAAGCTTTCAGACATATGAAATGTATACTTATGCCCAAACATTTAAACAATAATCCTTACCTGCAATGAATTAATAATTTTATTTAATTATTTCCATTAATTGCTTTTTTTTTTCAATATTAGGTAGGTGTCAATAGTTTTTTGGATGTCTTGTTTGAAATTAAACTAATTTTACAAATTTATTAAATAAAATACTAATTTGCAGTTAGATTTATGTTTTATTACTTGCCTGCTTATGCCTCAATTATAAATCCTTTTCGAATATCATTTCTTGTTAGGTGATCTAAGAATACAGGATTTCTGTTTTTCCTCTTTTTGTATTAATAAGATTATCTTTCTAGGTTTATACCAATACGCGCCAAACACGAAGATATAGAAGAGGGTTCGTACGTTGTAACACCGGTAGATACTAAGGAAGAAATCTGGGATCGTCATGAAAGTATGCACGAAAAGAATCTAGCTTATAAATGCGAATTTTGCGACAAATATTTCGCCACTAACAGGACCCTAGCCGATCATAGATTAAGAAACCACATGAAAAGGTTGAAGTATCCATGCGATAAATGCGACTTTAGTTACCTCACTTTGAGGGAATTAAAAGTTCATCAGGACATTCAGCATGATACGCCTGCTTGCTTTTGTGATAAATGCGGGCAACGTTTCAAGAACAAACGTTGTTTAAAACAGCATATGCCGATCCACAATGACAATAAGAAGTATGTGTGCGAGATGTGTTCAGCCGCATTCCGCCAGAAAAGCAGTTATCGTAATCACATGGACCGTCACAAAAAAATTGAGCGGTATAAGTGCGGCATATGCTCAAAATCTTTATCTACAGCATCTAGTCTGCGTAGACATAAAACCGTACACACCGGAGAGAAGCCTTTCGTTTGTAAATTTTGTTACAGGGGGTTTGCGTGGACTACAAATTTAGAAGCTCATTTACGTACGCATACCGGCGAAAAGCCTCATATATGTAAATTTTGCGACAAGGGTTTTGCGCAGTCTTCAACGCTAGCGAAGCATTTGCGCACGCATACCGATGAAAAGCCCTACGTGTGTAGATTTTGCAACAGGGGTTTTGCGATAAAGCAAGGCCTGAAGATACACGTACGAACACACACGAAGGAAAATCCTTACGGATGTAAATTTTGTGACAAGGGCTTTGTGTGACTGGCGTCAAAAGAGCGCAAGATTTTTTGAAATATTGATATTTTCAAATCGAGTTGTACTTTAGTGATAAAGAGCCATTGTAGAGTCAGCACTTCAGTCGCTGAGGCGCTCGGAAAGGTGTAAACTGATTTCTGAGAGGTCAAAATCTGAGAGTCAGGCACCAAAATAAAGGAACACGTGATGTCAGCGCTATTCAAAAGCAGGAAAGGAAAAATATATAAGATAAGATAAGTTTTATTTCCAAAGTAATCACTATTACATACAGAAAGTCAACAAAAACAAAGAAAAAATAATAATAACTTAGATAGAATAAATGAAAGAAAGAAGATTAAAGAAAAAATAAAAAATCAAAAAAAAAAATACATGCTTATATGAAGCTTGAAATATGCATAAAATATTTATAATTGAAAGTTGTAAAGAAACAAAAAATTTCTTATACTAATGTATGTCAAGATAAAGAAATAAATTCTGAAATGGTATAATAAGCCTCCCGTAATAACAATTGTTTTATCTCTCTCTTGAAGGTATTGATCGGCATCTCCCTGTACTTATGGGGTAGGTTATTTGATAATATAAAAATTTGATGGCTTGGTAGCGCATAGAAAGTTGAGTGGCCTTTACTCGATGGCACGGAATCTCTAAATTTATATTCGTTCTTGTATCGTATTCATGTAAATGTAAGCGTTGTTTAAAAGTATTGAAATTTTCTTTAACATATATTAAACAATTATAAAATGTACAGACAGGGTACGGTCAACACCCCAAGGTTCTTAAAAAGTGATTTACAATGTTCGGTGGGCGATACTCTGCTAATGATCCTAATAATCTTTTTTTGAATTCTGAAAACTCTTATAGCGGATAGTGAAGCTCCCCATAAAATTATACTGTAATTAACTGAACTAAAGAAATTGGCATAATATAATAATAATGCAACATTAACATCTGTGAAGTCTATTATCCTTCTTATTTGATAACAACAAGCATTAAGTTTGGAACATAATTCGTTTATGTGATGCTTCCAATTTAGTTCAGAATCGATAGCCACACCTAACAGATTTATAGTTTTAGTGTTACCCCTTTTCAACGAAAAAAATTATTTTTGAGTCTTATCAGAATTTAATTTCAACTTATTAGCTGCAAACCAATCCGTAGCAGTCTCGAACGATTTATTTTCATAAGTAAATAAAGAAGGTATTGTTTCACCTTTGTTGACAAGAGTAACATCATCAGCGAACATAATAGAATGGCCAGTATCTAAGTTAGGTATGAAATCATTGACAAATATAATGAAAAAAATAGGACCCAGCTTCGAACCTTGAGGGACACCTAAACAAATATCTGAAGTACTAGAAACATTTTGATTTACATCCACCACTTGTTTGCGATTACATAGATAAGATTGAAACAATTTTAACGGTATATCTCTGATGCCATAATGTTCTAATTTGTTTAAAAGAAATTCATGATTGATACAATCGAAAGCTTTGCTTAGATCTAGTGCGATCGCTGAACATTTTTGTGATTCATCAATTGTTTTTATTATATCTTCAATTACTTTCATTAATGCTAAGATAGTCGATTTGTTTTTACGATAACCGTACTGATACTGACAAAAATAAAAGTTTTTTTCAAAATAATTAACTAATCTAGTTTTCAGTAAATCTTCAAAAATTTTCGCCAGTACGGGTAGAATTGCTATTGGCCTGTAGTTATTTATTAAATCTCTGCGCCCTTTCTTAAAAACAGGTATAATTTTTAGCTATTTTAAGTTGTGCCGGAAATTTTCCTTCTATATAAAGCATTTGTTAATGATTATTCCTAAAGGAGAACAAATGACATGACCAACTTTCTTTAAAACATATGCAGTAAGTCCATAAATGTCAGGACAAGTACTATCATTTAATGACAATGATGAAATAACTCAAAATCAACAACGTAACAATTTTAAACAAAGAACAAAATTTAAAAACACGTAATATACTTGTAATAATTCAAATTTATAAACATAAAAATGCAGTCAATGATAAAACCGATATACAATATTTCACAAAATTTATATAATTTAATTTTATAACTAAATACAATATTTTTAAAGAACTATTTAATTACAAAATTCAAAAACAAATAATCAAAACATCCTATTTTAAAACGCAATCTTTAAATAAAACATAATAACATATTCAAAATCATAGTAAACAAAACAATTTTTAATTTATTAAACAAAAACATTTTATTTATAATTTACACTTTTTACATTGATTTATATACTTGAAAAAGCTTTTCAATAAAGCGAAACGTCGTATTCATTCATGTTTTTAATATTGACGACCTAAAAACCAAAAAAAAAAGAAATTAAATATTATATACATGGTCAAGATTTGAAGCTTTAAAATTTAAGTATGCATGTTGCCCAATTTTGTAATAAACTGCAATACATGAATTACACTTTATTTTTTTCATTCTTTCTTTCAACTAGGTCGCAGAAACGATTCAAGTACTTACTAAAATCATCTAAAATATTTTTGACGTGAAATTCCATATTCCAGTTAACATTACTAGTTTTGGTCAAAAAAATAGGGTCCTAGAAACCAGGTGTCCCTATAGCTGAAATGCTGACTCTACGATGGCTTTCTATCAGTAAAGTACAACTCGATTTGAACATATCAACCTTACGAAAACTCTGCATTTTTACACGCCAGCTCCCTGACTAATAGGCTAGAAGCGATTTTATAAAAATAAGATCAGCAGTATTACTTGCAACTATAGAAAACGTTATAGTTTTAAGTAGACATGTTGTAAGATATTTATTTTACTTCTATGTTGTTTTAATTTCGATTTGGAATTAAGCTTATTTTACAAATTTATTGAATAAAATACTAACCAGTTATATCCATGTTTTATTACTTGCCTAATTATGCCTCAATTACAAATGCAATTGCTTCTAGGTGTGCACATATACTTAAAGTTATGCAGTTTGGCGTAATATCCTCATCCTTTTCGAATACCATTTCTTGTTTATGTGATCAAAGAATATATGATTTCTGTTCTTCCTCTGTTTGTGTTAACAAGATCATGTTTCTAGGTTTATACCATTAAGCGTAAAACACGAAGATGTAGAAGAGAATTCCTACGTTGTAACACCGGTAGACATTAAGCAAGAAGTCTGGGATCACCATGAAGGGAAAATTAAATACGAAGAGAATCCAGCTCATAAATGTGATTTTTGTGACAAATACTTCTCCACCAGCAAGACCTTAGCGAATCATAAGTTAAGATACCACACGAAAAGATTTAATTATCCATGCGATAAATGCGAGTTCAGTTATATCACTTTGAAGCAATTGAAACTTCATCAGGACATTCAGCATGTTACACCTGCTTTCTTTTGCGATGAATGTGGAAAATGTTTCAAGACCAAACGTTATTTAATACAACATATGCCGATCCACGATGACAATAAGAAATACGTGTGCGAGGTGTGTTCAGTCGCATTCAATCGGAGAAGCAGTTATGTTAATCACCGTCACAAAAAAATTAAGTGCGATGTATGCTCGAAATCTTTATCTTCAACATCTGCTCTGCGTAGCCATAAAATCGTACATACCGGAGAGAGGCCTTACGTGTGTAAACTTTGCGAGAAGGATTTTGCGAGAAAGCAGCACCTCGATATGCACATGCGGACACATACGAAGGAAAAGCCTTATATATGCAAATTTTGTGAAAAGGGTTTTTCGAGCGGGTCAAACTTGACGTCTCATCTGCGAATGCATACAGGTGACAGGCCGTACGTATGTAAACTTTGCGACAAGAGTTTTGTGACGAAACAATCCCTGAAGATACACGTACGAACACATACGAAAGAAAGGCCTCACGTGTGTAGATTTTGCGACAAGGGCTTTGCACAGTCTTCAACGCTAATGATGCATTTGCGCACACATACCGGTGAGAAGCCTCACGCGTGTAAATTTTGCGAAAAACGTTTTACAGCCAAATGCTCCCTGAAGATACACTTACGAACACATACGAAAGAAAAGCCTTACATATGTAAATTTTGTGACAAGGGCTTTGCGTGGACTACAAGTTTAGCACAACATTTACGTACACATACCGGTGAAAAGCCTTACTCATGTAAATTGTGCGATAAGAATTTTTCACAGGTAGGAAGTCTGACGTGGCATATGCGTAGCCATTAGTGTTGCGATGAACGTGGTTTTATTCGCCTGCATAGTTATCCATATGAAACCACATAACGAATGAAACAAAGGCTCAAGGTTGCTTTCACGATATGAATAGATTTCGTGAAAGCCAAGCGTCGCGTTCACTGCATGGCTTTTATAATAGGTTACAATTTAGTTTTTGGGCAAATACCTTATTGATAAAATAAATAGTAAATTCTTTACACACAAACAGGTTGCTACACGTTTATACTCGTGAAAGCCATGTGGAAGATTTACTTCATGCACAAGCCCTTCATTCACGCAATGAGTGAAGTAGACTGCTTGAAATCGCATTATCAATTGGACGAACTACCGTGAATGATGATGAAAGTTTCGTTCCCAACACTAGTAGCCACACCGGTGATAAGCCAGACCAGTGTTTGCATCATGAAACAGATTTATCACCAGTACCAAGTTGAAAGAACACTGCAAAATGATGCATTCAGTGTAATGTTAGTTAAGGAATTGTGACATTGCAACCGAAAACGATATACGTTGGATGCAATTTACATTTAATTTATTGCATCCTCAGAGACAGATGAAATGTGGGGATAGATTACAAGCGGTTTCATAAATATAACATCCACAGTATTATTTACAAATATACGAAATTGATACAACAAGGAATGCAAAGGATATCAGACGTAATAAATGAAAATCAGTGGAAAATCTGGAACGTTATAGTTTTAAGTAGATAACGACGTATTGTAAGCTATTTACACTGTTGAAAATTTTAACACTTTTTTGACTAATTTAATAATCAGGAGAGGTCCACACTCTTTTCTTGTTATTTTGTCGAGAACTATAGAAGTTTAAATTTGACGAGCAAAGATAGTCAAGTATTGTCTATTGCTAAGGGGTTATTTTGTCCAACTGACACGTGGAATTATAAAATACTTCTAGTCACATTTTATTTGATCTGGACTAGACAAATTTACTAGCTGTTTAACTAAATGAATGCGATCTATTGGGTGTTTTAACACCGTTTTCTAAACACAACGTGTTTTTAATATGCAACTCCTATTTCTTAGTGCTATAATATACTCTCTTTAAGACGTTTTCTCAATTACAAATATGCAAAACCACCCATTCACAAGTTTTGGTTTCAACTAAAAGTACCAATTTTAAAATGATTTTTTGAGAACCATTATAAAATTAAGTGAATGTTTATGCTATTTGATTCAAGTCTAACTAATTGCGTAAATAGATGTTCCCAATACATCTTTAAGATGTTGAAATTTTTTATGCCCACTGGAATTAACGTTTAATAACACGAGGTTACACTTCGCAAGTCAGTCACATCTGGTGGTTTGTTTGGATATGTTAATACGGAGAATCAAACACGAAAACAGATACACGTGCAATGCAGGTGGTGCGTATACTGCAATACTGTATTAGAATAGGTGGGGTTTCTATATTTCTATCCGAGGGAAAAATTCTGATTGGTTGACGCTTCTGAATGTCTAGAAAAATAGTCAATCCTCATATCTGAACAAAGAATTCACACGAAATTCTAGTCATTTCTGTTCTATTAAATACGCGTAGTCAACTCGTCTGGCAAAGTTTGGTAAAATCAACACTAAAATATTTGACTAGCGCAAAATTAACGCCAACACCGTAATCTTTTCAACAGTGTATTTTGCTTCGATTCTGTATTGTTTTAATTTAGATAATAAAGGTTTTGTGAGAAAAGTCGGTGTTTTATCTACAGCAAGACATTTTTCACGTGTTAATGTCAAACTAGATTGACTGAATTAAGTTTGATATCAACGGATCATTGTACAACAACTCTAGTGTAAATGACATTTTCCAGTCCTTTTGTAATTTGTTTTGCTATCACTTCACTCAGACTTTTCCACTACACGGTTTACTGGCTGACTTAATAATAATTACGCTAGCCAAACAAATACGAAGAGAAAAATTGCGATTGATGTTATAATGTCTATACGGGGAAGTTCAAAGCATTTTGATTGCGAATTCAACAACCAAAATTTTCCATCACGCATAGATTCTAAGTAATAGAATATATCAGTTATTTTTATTTTAAACCGAAATTTTTATATATTTCTGATTTTCTGAAGTTGAAACCAAAAAGGAAATCAAAATATTGTAAGCATAACAAGATTTATTTGCAAAAATACACATTAAAGTACATTTATAGTAAGCTTTTTGTAGTAGATAAGTTTTGCAAATGCTATTTTTCGCTTATATTCCTGGCCGCTTCCTTACATAAGAAACCAACAATAATGCCCCATCATTGCTGGATCTATCTCACATCAAGACTCGACTAACACTGATACTAGCGACACGAATCGGATGGAGTGATTTTACTACCTTGAAGACATACTATGGCTGAAAGTTCTGCATAGTTCTAATTACACTGGGCAACAAATTTTCGAAAAGTTCATGCTTCCAAGCTGAAAATAGTCATTTCTTAATGAATTCAATGTGCTGAACAAGAAAATGACTAAGAAAAAGCTGAATTGGCTACGGGTTTTCTGTAAAATGTACGCATATTTCAGAAAAAGTGTACTTATGTCAATATTATAATACATGGTAAGAAAACATTAGTCTGCTTCGGGCTTTCGAGTTCTTTTGGCCTGCCGTTTGTAGTGGACTTGTGGAGCATCTCTACTGATTGTCCAACAATAGTCAGCTAGCATTGACGTAGACCATTTGCCTTGGTACCGTTGCTCCATGGTGGTAATGTCCTGATGAAAGCGTTCGCCGTGCTCATCGCTGACCTGCCCGCAGTTATCAGGAAAGAAATCTAAGTGGGAATCAAGAAAGTGGATCTTTAAGGACATATTGCAACCGAATTCATGAAACAAAGCAACATATCCTCAACCAGACACTTGTAATTTTCTGCCTTGTCATTCCCAGGAAGTTTGCTGCACTTGATAGAATGCATCCAAACCTGTTTTTCTTTACCTTGAAGAAGTTCCTCAAACTTGGGGTCTCGGAAGAGCTGTCTAATTTGAGGCCCACAAAGATGCCCTCTTTAATTTTGGCTTCAGTGAGTCGAGGAATTTTTCATGCAGGTACTTGAATGCTGGTCCATTCTTATCCATGGCTTTTACCAAGTTTTTGACAAGACCGAGCTTGATGTGTAAAGGAGGAATGATGATTTTGTGTGGCTGTGCCAATGGTGGTGCTGTACATTCGTTTCTCCAGGCTAAAAAATGCTCTCGGAGCCAGTCTTCTTGATGTAGTGCAAATCGATTGCTCTGCTGTCCCACAGACAAAGAAAACAGCAGTACTTTGTATATCCCTGCTGCAAACCCATCAACAGAGATACTACCTTCAGGTCAGAACATATCTGCCAGCCATACTTGCTGTAGTTAATCGTCTCCAGTAGCTGCTTAGATTGCCGTAAGTCTCCTTCATGTAGACCGCATGTGCAATAGGTATGGATGAAGCTGGTTCCATTATTCAACAAAAACCGCCTTTAGGCTCAGCTTTGAAGCGTCTATAAACAGCCGCCATTCGTGGGATCATGTGCAATACCGAGAGCTTGTAGTAGACCATCAATATCGCAGCAGAACACAAGGCTTTCTTCTTTCTTAAAGAAAGATTCGAAGAGCTGATGGCGAGTGCGAAATGAAGTCACTCGGACATTCTGTTCCAGAAGATTCCACTGTCGAAGTCTTGAGGCCAGTATCTCCGCTTTGCTTTTCGACAGATCCAAATCGCGAACAAGATCGTTCATTTCATCCTAGGTAATTTTATGCGGTGCAGATGTTTCGTCAAAGCACGAAAAGTTATCATCCTTACTGCCACGTTGAGGAGAACTCGCCGACGCATGGCCATCCTCATCGTCCGAACTGATAGAAAAATCTGTAGGAGGTTCTGGAATTGGGAGTCCTTCGCCATGAGAGACAGGTCGCAGAGCAGATGGTATGTTAGGGTATTCAACTGTCCATTTCTTCTTCTTGGTGATGCCTCCAGAAGCTGGTGGTACCATACAGAAATAACAGTCGTCAACGTGATTGGTGGGCTCCCTCCAAAACATGGGCACAGCAAATGGTATTGCCTTTCTTTTGCCATTAAGCCACTGTGAAAGATTTACGGCACAAGTGCGGCAGCATACGTCTGGGGCCCAGTCTTTGTCCTGGTCGCCTATCTTGCAACCAAAATACAAATGATACGCTTTCTTAACTGTTGCACTGATGTTCTTTTTCTGTGCAGCAAATGTCACTTCTCCGCAAATATAACAGAAGTTATTTGCACTATTAACACAGTTACGAGGCATTGCTACTGTTTAGTTACTTTACACTATAGCAATCACTTGTGTATGCTAGAGCTTCGAAAAATATGCGCGAATGAACGGACATTGCACGAGTTAATTGTCACGTCGGCCATTTATAAATAAACTATAATTAGCTATTGCTTGATATTGCGCAATCAATTTGGCAACACTTTCAATGGAAACTTACAGTAAATGCTGCATTAACTTCTTTGCATGAAGGGGTGATGCGATATGACGCAAAATTTCGTAATTTCTCACTAAATTGCATTACATTATGCAATAGCATCTATACAATGGACAAAACGTCAATATCTCTGGAACGTGAGCCAATCAACTTTTTTCAATATGATATTCGTGTTCAGCACGTTGAATTCATTCGGGATTGGGTACTTTCACGTCAGAAGCAATTTCACTGTTGACCAGTGTTATTATTAAGTCAGCCAGTAAACAGATAACACGAAAAGCCCGTAGTTCTTTTGGTACACTACCATTCTGACGAAAACTTCATAGACTCTACGTTTTGTTTAAAGATATTTGCATTGAGTTTATCATAAACAGATCCATGATAAACTGATTAGAGACACAAAATAGTTGTTTACGAATCAAATACGTGAAAATATATTATTAATAATTATGAAATTACGCAATGTTTTTTTTTTATTTTAAAAAATTGAACCCTCTTGTATCTTTCTGCAAGTAGACTTCACCCACATAACATTTTTAATTATATCTGTATCTTTGAGGTAAAGAGTGGCATCTCCTTATTTAATAGTTTTTGACGTTAATGAATATTGTTTTCTTATAATTATATGAAATAATAACAGTAATGTAATTCTTTCATTTATTTAATTGAGTAAAATGTTATCATTTAACTATTCAAACTGTCAACACAATATTGTTAAGACTAGTAAAAATAGTTATGGATCCATGAACAACTGCGCTGAAAGAGCTGCTTTCAGAAATTTATTTATACCCAAACATGTAAGCAATTATTGCTTGCAATCAATTTAATAATTATATGTATATTTTCATTAACCATTTTATTTTGATATTAGGTAGGTATCCACAGTTTTGTGGGTGTTTTGTTTAAAATTAAACTAATTTTACAAATTTATTGAATAAAATACTAATTTGCAGTTTGATTTATGTTTTATTACTTGCCTGCTTATGCCTCAATTACAAATGAAATTGCTTCTAGATGTGCACAAGCACTTGAACTTACATTAGTTTGATGTAATTCCCTTTTCCTTTTATTGTTTACGTGATCTAAGAATATAGCATCTCTGTTCTTCCACTTTTTGTCTTAATAAAATTATATTTCTAGGTTTATACCATTAAGGGTGAAATACGAAGATGTAGAAGAGGGTTCCTACGTTGTAACACCCGTAGATATTAAGGAAGAAGTCTGGGATCATCATGAAGGGAAAATTAAACACGAAAAGATTCCAGATCATAAATATTTCGCCACTAACAAGACTTTGGGCGATCATAGGTTAAGAAACCACACAAAAGGGTTTAAGTACCCATGTGATAACTGCGAGTTTGGTTACGATACTTTGAGGGAATTAAAACTTCATCAGGAAATTCAGCATGGTACGCCTGCTTTCTTCTGTGATAAATGCGGGAAAAGTTTCAAAGCCAAACGTTATTTGAGACAGCATATGCCGATCCACGATGACAAAAGAAGTACGTGCGAGGTGTGTTCAGTCACATTCCATCGGAGAGCGTTATCGTAATCACGTGGACCGTCACGAAAAAACTAAGTGCGACGTATGTTCGAAACTCTGTTCTTCAGCATCCGCTCTGCGTAGACATAAAATCGTACATACCGGAGAGAAGTCTTACGTATGTAAATTTTGTGAGAAGAGTTTTGCGGCCCAGCAATCCCTGAAGATACACGTGCGAACACATACGAAAGAAAGGCCTTATATATGTAAATTTTGCGACAAGGACTTTGCGCGTATTACAAATTTGAAAGATCATTTACGTACACATACCGGCGAGAAGCCTTACGTATGCAGATTCTGCGACAATGGTTTTGCGCAATCTGCAACTCTAGCGATGCATCTGCGTACACACACCGGTGAAAAGCCTTACGTGTGTAGATTTTGCGATAAGAGTTTTACGCAAAATAAATACCTAGCGAGGCATTTGTGGACGCATACCCGACCAAAAGCCTTATGCATGTAGATTTTGCGACAAGGGTTTTTCGAGGAAATATGTTCTGGAGATGCACATACGGAAACACACGAAGGAAAAGCCTCACATATGTAAATTTTGCGACAAGAGCTTTGCGTGGACTACAAGTTTAGCGCAACATTTGCGTACACATACCGGTGATAAGCCTTACAGATGTAATTGTCTGATAGAGGGTTTTCTCAGCAGTTGGAAGTCCTACAATGGCATATGCGTAGCCCATAGGGTGATAAGCCGGATCAGTGTTTGCATCATGAAACAGATTTATCACCAGTGCAAAGTTAAAGATAAACGAAAACGTTGGATGCAATTCACATTTAATTTATTGCATTCTCAGATATATGAGTTAGAAGCGATTTTAGAAAGATAGCATCTACAGTATTACTTGCAACTATAAGAAATTAACACAACAGGAAATGGATGGTGCAAATGGATTAAGGCAGCGTAGCTATCCGCTGTAACTTTTAACTTATAGCAATATTAATTTGAACTAAACTCATTTGTTGCTCTTGTGACATAATGCAAATCTATTTTAGTATGTAAAGATCGTTACTTTTTGTTATCACTTTATAAGTAGGTACACACATAAAACAATCTTTGCTGGCGGTTACACTAAAAAAAAAAAAAAAAAAAAAACAGGACAAGTTATTGCAACAGTAATCATAGGAATATATAATTGGGAAAATAAAATAAATGCACATAAAGGATTTTTCAATGAAACATATTAGACTTTGTTAGTAAATAAAATACACAGCGAATGGAATAATTTAAAAATAGATTTGTTAACATTAATTAAGGCAAACAATATCTGTCAAATGAACAGTGCAGCTTTTATAATATTGTGTTCACTCTCTATAACCCTAAACTTTTCCATTTTTAAGTAATACTGTAAAGCTGCTTTCCGAAATGCTTTAATTAACTTCGAAATCTTGAATGAATAGAACGGTACTCATTTTAATTATTTATTTGGCTGTAATATTATACATTACGTTACATTATACGTTACGTTAGATTATACCTTACGTTACATTATACGTTACGTTACATTACACGTTGCGTTACATTATATATTACGTCCATCCGCAGATCCCTAGCAGACACAGTCAGTATTTCTACTTACCCTAAACCTTAAAGTTTTTGGCAGTGTTCTTAGGACGTTTCTTTTTGTGAAGAAGTGTTTTGCCTTTGTTTATATATTTCTAACAGTTATTCAACCGTGTTGAGCTACAACGGGATGATTGACAGATGACGCACGATGTGCAAATAGGATTTTATATTGTCACATTGCGCATTTAAGTAATATTGTAGAGCTGCTCTTCGAAATAGATTTAATTAGCTGCGAAATCTTGAATGAATAAAACGATGCTTATTTTAATTATTTATTTGGCTGTAATATTATACATTACGTTACATTATACGTTATATTACACGTTACGTTACACCTTACGTTACATTATGTGTTATATACATCCGCAGATCCCTAGCAAACACAGTCAGTATTTCTTTCACGACGTTTCTTTTTGTGAAGAAGTGTTTTATCTTTGTTTATATATATCTAACAGTTATCCAACCGTGTTGTTACTGTGTACAACGGGATGATTTACAGATGGCGCACGATATAAATGGGATTTTACATTGTCACATTGCGCCATCTGTCACGGTTGAATAACTACAAGAAATATATAAACAAGGGTTTTGTGTATAATTTTTGGCACTTGAATAAAATTTGTTAATAGATTCCATTTGGTTAAAACAACTTTCATCGGTCTTGTTATCATTTTCCGAATTTATTGAATAAAATGCCAACTTGTAATTAGTAGAATACTCAATACTTTGTTTTTCTAACTTGAGTTACAAACTCAACTGATTCTGAACATACCTGACATACTTCAAGGTATATTTATCTGCAAATACAAATATAAATTTGTTTATGTTTTTACATTAAGCAGCGTGTTCTTGTATACTCCTTGTACAACCTTTTGAACAGCATCAATAAATTATTACCAGTATTGAATATTGTTATTATCATTAATCCCGTAGTAGCTGAATGTCGTAAGGACTTTCGACTAGTGCGAGGAATCGCGGATTCGAATCTCGTTCTGGTCACTTACGGTCAATGGTATTTTTCTTCCAGGGTCCTAATGATGATAGAAAGGAGAGTTGACTCCGCAGATCCGTGCCAGATAATTAATTTATTAATTATTATCAAATCTATCTTGATATTAAGCAGTATGTAAAAATCGTTACTTTTTATTATCACTTTATAAGTAGGTACACACATAAAACAGTCTTTGCTGGCGGTTACATTAAAAAGAAAAAAGAAAACAGGACAAGCTATTGCAACAGTAATCATAGGAATATATAATTGGAAAAATAAAATAAATGCACATAAAGGATTTTTCAATAAAACATACTAGACTTTGTTAGTAAATAAAATACACAGTGAATGAAATAATTTTAATATTTTTACAAAAATAGATTTGTTAACATTAATTAAGGAAAACAATATTTATCAAATGAACAGTACAGCTTTTATCAGCTTGATATCAGATCTGAATTTTTCTGATCTTAATTCGTTATACCTAATATTGTGTTCATCTCTCTATAGCCCTAAACTTTTCCATTTTTAAGTAATATTGTAGAGCTGCTCTTCGAAATAGATTTAATTAGCTCCGAAATCTTGAGTGAATAGAACGATGCTCATTTTAATTATTTATTTGGATATAATATTATACATTACGTTACATTATACGTTACATTACACGTTACGTTACATTATACGTTACGTTACATTATATAGTCGCGAGCAAATGTTATAGGCACCTTTGACAAAATTAATGGGTTTCATGTTTCTTGCATTTTTTTTGTGACAGATATTTCAACGTTTATATAATCGTCTTTATGGTCACAATAGTCTTTATAGATACCTTTTGTAAATGATTATTTTTTATATATTTTCAAGTCTTGAGATGTCACTTTCCCCTCCATCTAAAAAGTATTATAGCTGTACTAAAAACACTCTAATGTGCAACAATTAATAAGATCCCTTATAATAGTACATATTTATAATGTATTATCTACAAGCTTTATTTTCTCATTTTTTACTATGATATTCGCCCAAAATTTAGGGTGCCTTTAACATTTGCTCGCGACAGTATATTACGTCCATCCGCAGATCCCTAGCAGACACAGTCAGTATTTCTTTCAGGACGTTTTTTTTTGTGAAGAAGTGTTTTGTCTTTGTTTATATATATCTAACTGTTATTCAACCATATTGAGCTACAACGGGATGATTGATAATTGGCGCACGATGTAAATAGGATTTTACATTGTCACATTGCGCCATCTGTCACGGTTGAATAACTCTAAGAAATATATAAACAAGGGTTTTGTGTATAATTTTTGGCACTTGAATAAACGTTGTTGATATTCCATTTGGTTAAAACACTTTCATCGGTCTTGTGATCATTTTCCGAATTTATTGAATAAGATGCCAACTTGTAATTAGTAGAATTGAGTATTCTACTAATTACAAGTTTGTTTTTATAACCTGAGTTACAAACTCAACTGATTCTGAACATACTTGAGGTACTTCAAGGTATATTATTTTGACACAATTCATACATTATCATCGAACTTCATGTCTTCATTCATTCATTCAAGTTAGGGTGGACACTTGATGTCCGGGCACTTGAGCAAGGTGCTCATTGTACCATCAACCTCATGTTTTCTTGTTCTGCAAATGCACAAATATAAATTTGTTTATGTTTTTACATTACGCAGCGTTTTCTTGTATACTCCTTGTACAACCCTTTGGACAGTATCAATAAATTATCACCAGTATTGAATATTGTTATTATTTTTATTATTATTAATCCTATAATAACTTTACTTTTAGTTTAATTCATTCATTCTTCCTGTGGCCACGGGAAACGATGGTTGTTCGTGAGCTCCCATAACATTTTTTCCACCACACACTCAGAAATATTTGAGTTCCACAAAGTGTTTACCTAAATAGTATCGATCAATCATTTGAATAATATAAATTTTCGAGAATTTCCTCGAGAAGAATCCTGGGTAGAATACCATTCCATGATTTGACCGTCACTGGAGCCCCTCGAATCGAATGTCCAACGTAACCCAGATAATTGCTTGCCCACATCTGTATTTTGAGCTGTCCCTATTTGCATCCAAGGTGTTTCTATCAAGCATATCCCACTTAAAAGAGAAAAATAATTAATTAGTTTCAATGCAATTTTAACCAGTGGATTAAATTTTTGTAATTTATGTTCACGATAAGTTAATTTGGAGGTTAAGTTTGTATAAATCGCAATTGCTTTAGGAATGTTTAATATTTAAAGGATGTCATAAAGATCGACACTAAGATGGTCTATTTACTATAGGGATATTTTATATTTATATATAGTTTTCTTACAAATTTAGTTTTGCTATTTACGGATAGATGACTCTGATTTTCAAATTTTACCAAGTGTTTTTGACGTGTTGAGATACTTGAAGGTATATTATTTTTTAATTATCATTATTATTAATTTTAAATCTATGACATATTTTGTATTAATAAAATTATATTTTCAGATTTCTACAATCACGTGTCAAAAACGAGGATATAGAAGAAGAACCCTACGTTGTAACATCGATGGACGTTAAACGAGAAAATTCGAACGAAATGACACAACGCTATTATGTATTAACAAAAAGCGCTTTTTTTGTGCTATTTGCGAGAAGGTCTTTACATACAAGTCCCAACTTCAGTTCCACATGCGGACACACACGAACGAAAGGCCCTACGTTTGTAAGCTTTGTGAAAAGGCTTTTTCGCAAAGTTCAACCCTAAAGGCTCACATGCGTACACATACAGGTGAAAAGCCTTACATGTGTAAATTTTGCGAAAAAGGTTGTACAACCAGATATGCTCTTTTGGTACACATACGGACGCACACGAAAGAAAAACCTTACATATGTAAATTTTGCGAAAAGGGTTTTGTAAGCAAAAGTGCCCTTTTAGTGCACATAAGGACACACACAAAAGAAAAGCCTTATCCATGTAAATTTTGCGAAAAAGCTTATTCACACAGTACGACACTAAACATACACTTGCGCACACATACCGGTGAGAGGCCTTACGTGTGTAAGTTTTGCGAGAAAGGTTATGTAACCAAATATTCTCTTTTGGTACACATGCGGACGCACACGAAAGAAATGCCTTACAAGTGTAAATTTTGCGAAAAGGGTTTTGCCACCAAAACAGAGTTGAAGATACACATACGGACGCACACAAAAGAAAAGCCTTACCCATGTAAATTTTGCAATAGGTGTTTTGCCCAAAATCAAGCTCTGGTGAAGCATTTGCGAATACATACCGGTGAAAAACCTTACGTATGTAGATTTTGCGACAAGGGTTTCGCGAGGAAACAAGTCCTGGAGACACACGTGCGGACACATACGAAGGAAAAGCCGTACATATGTGAATTTTGCGAAAAAGGTTGTGTAACGAAATACGATCTTTTGGTGCACATAAGGACACACACGAAAGAAAAGCCTTACGTATGTAAATTTTGCGATAAGGGTTTTTCGCATTCTTCAAACCTAACGGCGCATTTGCGCACACATACCATTGTGAAAGAAGATTTATCACCAGCACAGTGTTAGGGCAATACTGAAAACGTGTGCTGTAAGCGTAGTATTTGGAGCTAATTCTTTAAGCAATCATAGGACTGTGGCCAATTATTGAATAATCAAAACGAGATTTTTTTCAGTCATTTAAGGCGATTTGCAATTAATTTACGACACGCTCAAAATGAGCTACATTAGAAGTGGTATTACGAAAGTAAAATCTGCGGTATCATTTACAAATATGAGGAATGTACTTAACAGAGAGCAAGAACCATGATAGCAAAGATGTCCATTCAGCTGACTTAGCCACTTCATTAGGCCATCAGGAAATCAGTTACACATTTCGTTTCTTAATTTGTGACACATGAAAAGATTTTTTTTTCTGCTCAACCGTTTCTGGGAAACGATAGGAAAAATTGTTTAACACACTACTACTCTAAATTTAAAAATGAAGGAATTAAGGCCACTTGAATGTGTTAATGCCTATTGAAATGATCAAGTAGCTACGGTTGATTAATCGAAAAAAAAAACAAAAACGATAAGCTTCTGTCAAAATTAACACTGCGTAGGCTTTCACGGCCGGTGTAACTATAACTAACAGCTTCTTGCGGGTTTCGCCGTGTGTCAAAACTTTCGCTCGACGTTTCGCTGTTCATACTGACAGCTTCTTCAGGATAACTGAACTGATTCTCCATGGTCCGACATTCTTCTTATATACGCCCCTGGTGCATCCAACCGTGTAGTTTCCGCTCCATTGACCGTGACGGTTCGTAGTAGGCTCTTCCACGTGTTGCTAAGGTGGTACCCTTCTTCTCTGTTAGCGGTTTTATTCTTCTCTATTTCTATGGCTTCCCTGATGAGTCTTCTTCCGTAGTTCTTGGTGGTAGTTATTACTTTTACATTCTTGAAATCCATTTTGTGTCCGATGTCGTGCATGTGTTCTGCCACCGCTGATTGCTCGATCCTGCTTAATTTTGCGTCCTCTCGTGTTCTTTTATTCTTATGTCGATGGGCTCTTCTGTTTGTCCGACGTAGCACTGTCCGCATTGGCATGTTATCTTGTAGATACCTTCTGTGCGCCCCTTGGGTATCTTATCCTTTGCGGTCGGTAGATACTACTGGATCGACGTTGCAGTCCCGAAGCGTACTTGTATGTCACGTTTCTTCAAAATTCGGCCTACTTTTTCGGTGACTCCTGCTATGTAAGGTAAACACGCCATCCTCTTCGTGGTTCTGTAGTTGTCTCCAGTGTCGTCTTCTTCTTAGTGGCTCTCCTTATGTCGATGTCAGTGTAACCATCTTCTTTAGGGCTTTCTCCAATGTATCTGTTCACTGGTAAGATGTTGTTCGTCACTGATGGTTTCGGCTCTGGATAGCAATGTTTGTATTAATGTCTTCTTCTGCATCGGATGAAGGTGATATCTTGCATACAGATATCTATCGGTGTGCGTCTTCTTTCTAAATACTGCGTGCTGTAGCATTCTTTTGTTTTCTTAACCATAACATCCAAGAAAGGGAGATTTCCATTGTGTTCTTTCTCCATGGTAAACTTGATGGCTGGGTGCTGTGAGTTTATGTGTTCCAAGAACTGTTGTAGTTTTTCTTCTCCGTGTTGCCATATTACAAAAGTATCCTCGACATATCGCAGCCAACACTTGGATTTCATATCGCTGGAACTTAGGGCTTCTTCTTCAAATGCTTCCATAAACAAGTTGGCTATTACTGGTGATAAAGGGCTTCCCATTGCAATGGGAAGTCCTTTATGGGGCACCAGAGGCGTATATAAGAAGAATGTCGGACCATGGAGAATCAGTTCAGTTATCCTGAAGAAGCTGTCAGTATGAACAGCGAAACGTCGAGCGAAAGTTTTGACACACGGCGAAACCCGCAAGAAGCTGTTAGTTATAGTTACATCACATCGGCCGTGAAAGCCTACGCAGTGTTATCATATCTATCTAAGTTCTATTTTGACAAATTTAAATAATTTAGTAATTTTAATTCCCGTCTCTTTCTCAATTTTAAAATTTAAAAGAATAATGTTTTTTTTTATGCAAAGTAATTTAGAAACAAGCCCTAAAGTTTCCAATTTGTAAGAAATACTGTAGAGCTGGTTTTCAAAATGAATTCAATTAGCTCCGAAAGCTTGAGCGAACAGAACGATAATCGATTTGATTATTTACTTGGCTGTAATCTTATACATCCATCGGTAGATTCCTAGCAAACACCGTTAGTATTTCTACTGACCTTAAACATTAATGTTTTTGGCGATGTTCTTAGGTGGTTTCCTTTTTGTGAAGAAGTGTTTGTGTATAATTTTGAGCACTTGAATAAAGGTTTAATATTCTAGGCGGTTAAAACAACTTCCATCTGGTTCTCATTTTCATTTTAGGGAATTTATTGAATAAAATTCCAACTTGTAATTAGTAGAATATTTAATACTTTGTTTCTATAACCTGAGTTACTGATTTTAAACATATGTACTTCAGGTACTTCAAGGTATATTATTTTGGCACAATTTATACATTATTATCGAACATCATGTCTTGTTTGCTTGATCTACACATGCAAATATGAATGTCTTTATCTTTTTACATTAATGCAATGTTTTCTTGTATATTTCTTGTACAACCCTTTGAACAGCATCAATAAATTATTACCAGTAATGAGTATTGCTATTATTATTATTATTAATCCTGTAGTAGGTGAATGCTTTAAGGACTTTCGACTAGTGCGGGGAATCACGGATTCGAATCTCGCTCTGGTCACTTACGGGCAACAGTACTTTTTTTCCAGAGTCGTACTGATGATAGGAAAGAGATTTGACTCCGCTAGGGCGCCAGATAAGCAACAAAATGCTTAAGCTTTATCTACCGTGAAAAAAATTATTACAAATATATTGCATACATTGTGCTAATAAGATTTTAATTTCAGATTTCTACCATCACGTGTCAAAATCGAGGATATGGAAGAGGGACCCTACATTGTAACGTCACTAGACATCAAACAAGAGATTTCGAAACGAAATGACACAACGCTACTATATATTGACAAAGGGCCCTTTATTTGCGTTGTTTGCGAGAAGGTCTTTACACACAAGTCCCACTTTCAGTTGCACATGCGATCACACACGAATGAAAGACTCTGCGTATGTAATTTTTGTGAAAAGGCTTTTGCGCACAGTTCAACCCTAGCGGCGCACCTGCGAACACATACCGGTGAAAAGCCTTACGTATGTAAATTCTGTGGAAAAGCTTATTCGCACAGTACAACACTAACCATACATTTGCGCACGCATACCGGTGAGAGGCCTTACATATGTAAATTTTGCGGTAAGGGTTGTGTAACCAGATATGCTCTTTCGATACACGTGCGGACACACACGAAAGAAAAGCCCTACATGTGTAAATTTTGCGGGAAAGGTTTTGTAACGAAAAGTGCCCTTTTGGTGCACATACGGACACACACAAAAGAAAAGCCTTATCCGTGTAGATTTTGCAATAGGTGCTTTGCCCAAAGTCAGGCTCTGGTGAAGCATTTGCGTATACATACCGGTGAAAAACCGTACGTATGTAGATTTTGCGACAAGAGCTTCGCGAGGAAGCAAGTACTGGAGACACACGTTCGGACACACACGAAGGAAAAGCCTTACACATGTGAATTTTGCCAAAAAGGTTTTGTAACCAAATATGCTCTTTTGGTACACACACGGACACACACGAAAGAAAAGCCCTACATATGTAAATTTTGCGATAAGGGTTTTTCGCATTCTTCAACCCTAACGACACATTTACTTACCCATACCAATGGAAAGGAAGATTCATCACCAGCACAGTCTTAAACTAACACTGAAAACGTGTACAGTAAGCCTGTAAGTCTTTAGGGCTAATTCTTTAAACAATCGTGGACCTACAGCCAATTATTGAATAATCCAAACGAGATTTCTTCCAGTCAATTAAGGCGATTTGCGATGTGTATTTAACTGTAATCTTATACGTCCATCCGCAGATCTGCTAGGGATTCCTAGCAGACACAATCAGTATTCTTACTTACCTTAAACCCTTAAAGTTCTGAGGATGTTTTCAAGAGGATTCTTCTTGTAAAGAAGTGTTTTGTATATAATTTTTGGCACTTGAATAAAGGTTGTTAAAATTCTATTTGGTTAAAACAAGTTCTACCTGATGTCCTATTTTCATTTTCATTTATTGAATAAGAGTTGTAATTAATAGAATACTTTGTTTTGATTACCTGAGTTACAAACCCAATGTACAGCTCCTCCAAAAAAAAAGTTAATATCTTAATTCCAATTTATTTTTCAGTATTATGTTGTAAAAAAGTAGTGAAAAGCTAATTTAGGAAGTATTGAGAGTATAAAAAATAAAGTTATGCAAAATTTTATTGAATGTTTAAATTTTATTTATGAAGAATATGCTATGTTTGTCCGTAACTGTATG
>RXPK01004734.1:0-41556 GCA_004143645.1 Protaetia brevitarsis | reverse complement strand
AAAATATCCTGCATGGCTTATGCCCACTTAAAATTACTTCATGCCGACAGACATATACTTAGCATAAATATAAAAAGAAAGATGTGTGAGTGGTTTGTATTGTCACAGTTCAGTTATTATTCGCCAGAGTATTGATAATTTTATAGCTAGTAAATCGCTTTCGTCGCGATGATAAAACATAATTATATTTTAAAAAAGACCGTTCAACGTCTACGGATATATCACACACATACCTAATTAAAATAATCTTTATAGGTAGATAACGGATCAGATGCACCATCACCAATGCCTAGTCCGATTTGTGCCGACACAATAACTATTTATCGCACACTGTACAAACTATTTTGGCACCACCATAATGTAAATCCTGATACTTGATACTAGTACAGATGGTACAAAATACCTATAACAGTTATTTGGAAGCAGGTATGAATATAGAACTGCTTATAACAGGTACACGATTTAATATATATCCTATTATTTCATGCTTCTTTCGTTCTAATGGCCAAGTGCAACAAAACGTGGAATATGAGTACGCGTACACATACTGATATTTTAGCAGTAAAACACTATATCAGTTATTTGGCAATTGTCTAGTAGCAGATACCTATGTAAAGATACTGATACTGATTTAGATAGATGCCCACTCTTAGTACGTATTAACTACCCATATCGAGACTCGAAGGCCAGTAACAGGTATTGGTAGCAGATATTAATAATAGGTACGACCTGAGAACAAGAACAGTTTGTACCTGTTATCGTCACATACTGATATTTACCATCTTTAGATACTAGACACACGAATAGGAGGGAGTGATTTTACTGCCTTGAGGATATACTATCGTTAAACGTTCTGCATAGCACAAAGCGAGTACGGACCGTATAAGTAGACACGTCTGACCACTCCACTTATTAACCAGCACTGGGCGGATGAAAATTAAAGGCCAAAATGTATTATTTCCAGTCAACGTATTACGCAAACACTTAAATAGGGTACAATATTTAAATAACTACTTCGCGAAATTATATTTTTTGTGAAACTGTCATTTAAAATATACAGCTATCATTTAATTTCCTAAATGTCAACATGACGCTTCAGTTAACTAGAAATGACTTTCAACGAAATAATCATTTTTGCTCTAAAATAGTAAGTTTTCTTGAAAGAGGTATTACTTGACAATGAAATTAAACAAATTATTGAAATGCAACATATGTAAGAACTTTTATTTAACAATCACGTTACTACAGTGATAAATACAGCAACAATCCTTTTTGACGTTACCATAACCATGTATCCATAACAACGCTAACTACCGTCCCGACTCCTAGGATTATATTACATTCGGCTATCCTGACCAAAAGTCTGTCCTCAGGCTTCTAAAGATCTAAAACAAATTTTATAAAAAACATGTATTCACTTTGTTTACATTACATCGCTGACCTTTATCGTAATCTCTCTTCCTCAACATTCTTCAGAGATCCGTTGGTCTCTCTCATAACCTTAATCAGAGATCCGTCGATCTCTCCCAACATTGATCAGAGATCCGTTGATCTCACAACACTCACCAGAGATCCGTCGATTTCTCTCAACATTGATCAGAGATCCGTTGCTCTCTCTCAACATTCATTAGAGATCCATAAATCTCCCTGCCCCTCTCTCTTTCTGTCTCCCTTTCCCTCACTTTCTCTCCTCTCTCTTACCTCAATCTCCTCTCTCTTACCAATCTCTCCTCTCTCTTACCTCTCTCTCCTCTCTCTTACCTCTCTCTCCTCTCTCTTACCTTCTCCCCTCTCTCTTATCTCTCTCTCTCTCTTATCTCTCTCTCTCCTCTCTCTCTCCTCTCTCTCTCTCTCTCTTACCTCTCTCTCCTCTATTTCTCTCTCTTTCTCTTTCTATTCTTTGGAGGCTGAATGTCAAGTATAGCGTCTGTTTTTTTACACCCGGTCTTACTCCTTCTGAACTTATAATTCTTCCAAGATATTCTACCTCGGTTTTGAAAAATGAACTTTTACTCAATTTTAAAGTCAGATTGTAACTTCTTAACAAAGCATTAGGGTCGACACGACGTGCTAACTGCACCATGCGTGCAATGTTTTCGTCCGGGATGCCGCATCATCCTGCATCAACTAAATATTCATCAGGTATTTTTAAATTTAAAGCACGCAATATTGAAAGCTTGAAATTTTGCTGTCATTGTGACTTTTAATTCTTTCCATTTGGCATCACATTTTACTTCATCATACCACTGTCGAACATTCCCTTCAAGCTTTTCTCGCCATAAGTCGCATCGTGGTATCATCGTTCCATTGGTACCGTTTTGCCAAATTATCTACTGGCTGTACCCACTTTTCAACCGTAACTTCGTTCCTTTGATGAGTCAAATACCGGTATTAGAAATTCGTCTCCTGATCCTTGAGCAGATACCGTAGATTTCTTACTAAGCAACGTAATTGTGCGCTTTAATTTTTTAACTTCGTGTTTTAAATTATCTTTCTGATGACGTTGAGTTTTCTTTTTCGCTTTCCCGTCTCCTACGCTGTATTTTATGGTCTTATCCGACTTCTGACTTTGTAAGAACTTTTATTTAACAATCACGTTACTACACTGATAAATACAACAACAACCCTTTTTGACGTTGCCATAACCATGTATCCATAACAATGCTAACTACCGTCCCGACTCCTAGGATTATATTACACATAGAATCGCGTCTAAATTATATGCAATCTTATTAACATATTTTTTTTTAATTCATTTCCTTACATATAGGCAACTTTATGTACTTGCATGTTAACTTCAGCGCCTCTGATAATTAATATCTAAACTACTTCCCCTCCGAAGCGAAAGCGTCAAGAGTTGTCTCATTCAAGTTGGACAGGGATGCCTAAAACAGCCGAGAACTGTCAAATCGGCTGTCACACAAAACAGTGTTGTCAATTTAAAGTTCTCCGCCTAAAATATCCGCTATATAACATAATATTAACGAAAACTTCACACTGAGAAAAATGGGTTAAGTAAACTGTATATTTGACAAAAAATTGTTTACCATAGGTAAAGTTTTGCTTGGAACTATTATCTTGAATTAGGACTGCAACTAAACCCAGTTTTCCTGAAAGCAAGTTGTTACTGTAAATAGTGCTTTTATTAACGGCTATTATACAGCGTGCCTGACGAATTTGTGGTAAGTAACGTATTACTTATGACTACAGCACACGGTTAGTAGAAGCAGTAGAAGTAACAAGAATACTGATCGCTATTAAACTCATGTATTTTCTTAAATAAGCTAACAACTTGCCACAACTACGATTGTTTGAGTTTTGCTGCCACCTCGTGATTGTTTTAGTGTTCCTGATTGGCTAACGCGGCGGAGTAATAAAATAGTCCCCGAGATTGCTACGCACGCAAGCGTGGGCTAGCGTCAAGTAGAGTTACGGACAGCGGACGTGTGAAAAGAGTGGCCAAGGAGTACGGCCATTGTAGGCCAGTTTGAAGCAAAATATATTAAAAATACGGGTGGGTAACCTCAAGGCCTCATCCGTATAAGAATCTCAGCGAAAGAACTACCGAGCCTATAAGCAATCGGCATGTTTCAAAGATTGTAGTTTTAAACCACGTGGTGGGATATTTGAATCTCTCATCACTGTGATAATATCGCCGCCCGCTGGTGAAGTTAAAGTGTGGATCCCGTCGCTAGTGATCCGACAGTCAAGTCTGCACTAAGGATACCGTGACAAAGAAGCCGACGTCTCTGTGGCGTACGCGATAACTCGCCGAGACAACGCCTAGTGCAAAGAACCAACAGAAATCGCAAGTTTACGCCTAGGTATTTATTCTTTGTTTGTTATTAGTTGTAACTTCAAAGAATTTTTTCTTTGTCTTTGTTTAGATTTCAATAGCTAAATAACGTTTCAAGGGAGCCCATCTACCTATCTTTTATTATTGCTTTGTTTATTTTTTTTTTTTTTCATTATTAAAGGATATTTTTATGAGTCATTACGTTGTAAATTGTTAAAATAAACTGTTGTTAAAGCGAAACCAATATCTTTCATTCATATCAGGTATCACTGTGTTTGTCCTATAAAAAAAAAACTATTACTAATAATCGGCTTTTTTAATTTAAATTTAGTTGATATATAAGTTGAACAACAATTAAGGAAGTATATTGTATATATATAAAAAACAATTCTTTTTTATATATCAGGTATCTAGTGATCGTGCATTAATGATACTGTTTCCTTATCACAAGTAATCCTTTTACTTACTGCAACTGCATATATTCTTTGGTTTACTACTTCAGTTTAGTTATCATAAGTAACTTCATAAGTTACCGGTATGAAGCAGACCGTAAGTAACTTAGATTGCTTGTTGTTAGTATCAGTGTTTAGGATCTTTTTACTAGTGCTAAGTAATCTGTGCTTTTGTCCCCTATCCAGCTGAACCTTTTACTTACGATAATTGTATTTTCATTTACGATTATTAATTTTTTTTCTCAGTGCACCCTTCTATGGTTCAATTTAGGCACCATCTCAATATCCGCAATTTTACCCTACTGATTATTTGTTTGGATAATTTCCTCTAGTTCTCTTGGGTTTACAATTTTGCAAGAAAAAAATCACATTGTCGTATTAAAAAAAAAAAACACATGTAGAATAGTATACATGATTCGAAATATATTATCGAAATCTGCCTTCCGTTGGGAATAAAAGGTCCCTCCTCAATTAAAGCATAACGCGTCAGAGACCCCCGTCGGAATAGTCCCTGATGCGTCGATATAGGAAAAAGTTTCTCGTTTACATTTAATTTGCATTCCGTTCCTATTTAAAAGCAGTCGGTTAATTATGGACGAGCGTGTACGCATCGACGGTTCGGAAGTGACGCTATGTGGGCGCCACCGCCGCGTTGTCCCGCTGCTACTGATCCGTTCGCGCGTGAAGGCAGAAGATGTACAAACAAAAACGTTAATTTTAACGACATTAACGTGTGATGGATCTGATTAACGCTCGGACAGTTTTTAACGTGCGTGCGTATGTACGTATGTACGTATCCGCTGCCGTAGGTGTGCGTTCGGAGCTTAATTTGTGGATTGAAGCGTGCGGGCGGAAATTGTAACTAAAGCGCCGGAATTCGAGCGATTCGCGTGAAGGAGATACCCATATATTTATGCGCCTAGTGTCGGCCGTAATTCGAACACGTCAGTAAATTTTGTGCTCCGATTATTTTCGATATCGAAATCGTTGCTGAATCGAATTAAACAATAACAGAAACTCAATTAAAATTGTTCAATGTTGATGAAATTTTGTATTTTAAAGTAAAATCTGACGAGAGTGGATTCAAACCATGCGTATAAAATATAACACTCTTTTCACATGTCACACTCTGCCATCGATTGCAGTTCGTTACTAGCAGCTAGTGCTGGGATTAACATAGCTTCCTTCGGCTGTATACCTACGCGTGAATATTACAATTCGAAGCCAGAGGATGAATAACGTAAATTCTCAAGGTTGCTTTCACGATGTGAACGGATACATTTCGTAAAAGGCGGAAAATGGGTTGCTAGGTTATTAGGTGGTAAGGGTGGCTGGCCAGGGGCATTTAGATCACTCTGACCAATCCCATTATACTATCTCATCCGCAGCCTACTCCAGCCAACCCAACCTCTAGTTGAGTTATAGCGTTGAACAGCCACAAAAATGTGCTCTCGCCGCTCGTTCTCTAGGAACGTTTTCCTAGAAAATATGTAAAAAAGCCATAAGTTGACGGAGCTATAACTCAGCGACAAGTTATTTGTGTAAAATCTTCTTTTTATTTTTGAAAAATGTGGACGTTAAAACGAAACGCAACACTTTTTAGTGTAGGAGCCATCTGAGCTGAAGTCTCCAGAAACACTACCGCCGCAGCCTCTTGCTTTTTTATCTCAGTGTCCTTTCTTTCTCTCTTTTTTCTTTTGCTCAACTTCTTACCTGCTCTCATGCTGTTTTGAAACTCCTAGAACATCTTCTGGGCCTAATAAACATATTTTATTGAAAAACATAATTTTTCTTTACTATGACCGAAAATTACCAATTAAAATTTCCACAAATCACATTTACCAACGCACTAGTCTCGCTATGATTCAGGAACGAATTAAGCACAGTAGCCGTAAACCCAATTATCATTCTTCGATTCACCTACCTTTACACTTACAGCTTCCAACCCATTCATTTAGAACGTACAACCTTCCAACAAGCTGAGTCCATTAAACTTCTAATAAACCGCAAAAATCACGCAAAATCGAATCCCTTACTCCTCCTAAATCATTTCAAACTCCTTATAACAGTCGATCTCTCCAAGCGATCTCTATGTGCTTATGACATAGAGATAGCAGAAGAAGAAGCAGCTCTTATCAGAATCCCTAACAACGTTGCTGATCCTATCTACTACTCGTGCCAACCCTCTTAAACCCGTTTTCCCAATCCGTGATACTTGTCCCCAAACACTTGAAATCCGATCCTCAAAACGTTTCACCCAAAGCTGATAAGGGACTGGTACTAGACAGAAAATCCTATCCTTACGCCAAACTGGATTCTACGGACCCCTAAAACGTGAGCTTACAACACATATTGAACATTCCATCATCAAATCCATAAATTCGTTATCAGTTCTTCTTGAATTTCACAATACGTTATTACCTAATGGTTTCAATCCCCCTAAACTATATGATCAAATAAAAAACCCCAGCTCCAACGTCCCTCTGCGTCCTATCACTAGCAACATACGTAGTCCCATCTAGAAGCTCTACAAATACCTCTCTAAAATCCTCAAACTCTTTAACTAAAATTCTAAACATTTTGTTTACGGAATAAGTGGACTGACAGTGGATTCCCAGGAATTAGTTTAGATGTCGAATCCATTATCTTCCAAAGTTCCTATATGCGTTACCATCCATTTAATTTTTGCAGTCCTACCTTCTAACCTGCAATAAGATAACTACTACTAAGTAGGTGGATATTTGTTTGACTACCTACTTCCAGTTCAACGGCTGCTAGTATGAATAAGTTTGGGGTGCAACGAAGGGTTCTCCGTTCTCTCATATTGCTAATATTTTTATGAAAGCATTTGTGCACAAATGCCAATGTCCTGTTACTAGAAACTAAAATGCAGTAGCAGTAACAACTCTTGATAATGAGCCATATGATGGAAGCAGCAGTTCCAAGTCGTAGTTTCAGCCCGACAACCAAGCAGAAAATATTATTATGAAGTAGTAGTGATTTAATTAGATATGTATAAATAATAATAGTATGCACAAATAAAAATGGGGTGTGGTTAAATAATTTTATAACACACCTAAGTCGTAGCATGATCCTCTTCATCCCCTCCTTCATCGATTCGCCTGTGTTTATAGTAAAAGTAATTTCCTTTATTGTTACATTGTCAAGTAAAGCTTCTCTTTCTAAATATTCATGGTCTACAAACGGATTCCCATTATTCAGTATGTATTCAAGAAAATTTCTCTTTCGTTAAAACTTTCACGTTTGCCAGTTTAAATGTCACATGTCTTGTTGTAATGCATTGCTTAAATATGGTCCAAAAGTTAATTTCTATATAGCAATGAATTACAAATTGTTGAAATAATCAATAATTAGTAATGCCTGTGTCGCAGCAGGTACATCATCAACAGCGTCATAATTATCTATGAAGTTGTCCATTAAAATTTCTTGATTTAATTTTTCTTCATTGATTTCCTCTTCACCCACATTTATGGCTATATTGTGCAATACTGAGGTACCAACTATTACTGCCATAAAGGTATCCAGCTTTAGGCGACAACCATATGCCAGTATTGGAAAACATTCGTCTTAGAAACATGCTTTCAATGACATTCCGTGTTGTATATGGCTTTCATTGTAACGATTTTTCACAACTGTTTCAGAATTTAACAGTGGGATCAATAAATATGTTTTTGAGACATATCCACTGTCGCTTATGGAAAAGAATGGATCGTTGAAGTGCATATTCCCCTGGTCATTGTACTACGATATTCATTATTTTTAAATTAGCATCATATAAAAATTGTGAATTTATAGAAAGATATCCTTTCCTATTACGAAATACCAGCTCTCGGTCATTCCCACCTGAAACCACAAGTAATCCTCAAATACATTTATTGTTAGTTTTTATTTCGGGAATTAATTTTAGATTTACCTTGGACTTTCTAAAATCCTGCCAAATATACACTTCTTGCACGCCGCTATTCCATGTCCTAATCTCCAAAGTGAACATTTTAATTAGCTAGCTATTTCAATTTACAGTCACAGATATTTGTATTATAACCAAAAACCGCATAACATAACCTATAATCGCCTATAAACACGATTGTATACAAAGAAACTACGCTTGCGTCAACTTTAATTATGAGTTAATTCGTACCTTGGGTACTGATTAAAGATAATCACGAATTAAGGATTTCATTATTAGTTAAGTAGTCCGTGCAAGGGGAATTTAAACTTTAATTATAATTAAATTTTAATTATAACTTAATCACGAACGGTGCAAACGGCCGTTATTGTCTTCTGCTTCTTGTTTCACGAATTTCAAAATATTGGCATGCAAGTGTTCTGCCTTAACTGTGAACTTTTTCTTTAGTACCAAGTCCTTTAGATGTTAACACCATCGCTGCAATTAATATAACATAGAGAATGGTACATGACGTTACACGCGCAATGGACGAATATCGGTAGCCGATGCATCGTTGCTAGGTAACAGGCAGTGGTAGCCGGCAGCGGGGCGTAATTAACGTCAGGCTTCGCGCAGCTTTTGGTGACGACATGTAACATTCTCTATTCCAATGAACTCTACGTATATACTTTATCTAATTGTATCAAATCTTTACTATTGTTATAAATCTGACTTTAAAGTGTCTCCAAAAAGACAATTTTCGATGGAACAAGAGCTTAGAATAATAAAATAACTTACCACTCTCTATAAACAACTTAAAGCGTGAATTAATATAAACTGAATAACAAGAATAATGCATATTACACAAAAAGATAAAAACTCAACCAATTCGCGCAAATTCAGAGACAGGTTTTTGACGTATTTTGACAGATTTGATGTTGCACCGCCCGCAGCAGCCCCTGAACTTAAAACGTATGCACCATTAATCGCTAAAACTAGTATAATAGATTTGGAACTGTGATTCTAGCGCTCAAAACAGATATGACAACGTGTATACTCTTCATTTTGGGTTCACTGTACATCTATTAATAAATATTAGTTAAACAATTAGGATCGTAGTAAAAAAAGCTTATCTAACTCGTCGAAAAGTATATAATGCGTTCTGTATGTTACACATGATATAAACTTTTCGACAGCGAATAAATTAGTTAAAATGATGAGGTGATAAGGAAACAAGAGTGCGATATAACAGCTATTTGCTATTATTCACTAGTGTCAGACCGTGTTTCTCCCGAGTGAGAAATGCGGGGTCGAAATACCGCACGCGGTCGGTGAAATTGGCGACGTCTTGTCATTGTCTTCGGATACTAGGGGGATCCTTTTGTTTTCTTAGACCGTTACACATCTAGCGGTCTCGAGATAATATATTTACGCATATCTCGTATTAATTCGCCTGTCCCATTGTTACTAGAAAGAGGTCCGTTTATTGTTCTGTTGTTCTTGGAGTTTGGTAGATATGCAGATAGATTGTGAGTACTCCTACAACTTACATATACTTTCATATTTTTTATATGAAATTTTGTCATACGAATTATTCCGATGCTAATCCTTTTTCCTTTAAACTTGTTTGTGAAATCTAAGTTTTGCACCTTGTAAATTAACGTAAATATATGTATACATTTCTTTTGAAAAAGTTTGGGAGAAAAATAAAATAATAGCGACAGCAGAAGATCGATTTCGGATGGATTAACGATAATAAAAATAAAACTTTCCTAGATATAGGTTCAATAGTTCAATTATAGCTGGTTTTCGTGTAATAACTTTATTAGATTAATTTTTGAAAAAGTTGCAGGTTGTTAGGGTTCTTAGTAAAAATAATATTCTGATTGACCGACACAATGATTTTTGTATTGGCCGTAATAATTCTGTTGTTATTACTTCTTTCATAAAATATTTAAACACTGACAGAATGCTTCACGAGCAGAGAATTTCTGTATAACTCGTAGCTTTACAGATAGGAAAAACATTTTTTTTATAAATTGTTACATTTAATTTTTTTTATTTTGATTAGTTTTTATTTTGATAAGTTATAACACACCTTGCATCTTTCAGATATCTTACTTTTCTAAAAATTGTGTTTCAATGTTTGAGAAAGACGATTGCAATTTAATTTAATTACCACCTTAAGTGAACCAAATTTTCAAATATATTTACCCTATTCAGATGTATTTATACACCAATTTTAATATACTGACTGTCCGTTAATAAAGTAAAAATTCAGACACATTCAATAGGGGTTATTTTTTTTTTTTAATAGCGCACCCTGTATAGGTGTACATCATTGAATTCCTATTAACTAATAAATGCTTTGATTTTTGTAAGCATGCCCTGTCTATCCCGTCTATTTTTCGAGTTATTATAAATGAAAATCATTCATCAATTATCATTTTTTTTTTTTCGAATTTATAATTGTAGGTAGACGTTTTAGAAAAGATCAGAAAATAGATATTTACTGTGAAATTTCAAAAAGACAGTAAATAAATCAATACGGATAAATAAATAATAAGCACTGTCAGATAACACCTAAGAAAACTAATTAAAACACGAGATTTTCGACGTAACTGCCATTTTGTCTAATGCACATTTGTAGTGTACTTCTAATAATTATATTTAGGTACATTAAACAACATTATTCGTGACATTATTCTGATCGATTCTGATAGAGACGGACACTGTCAAACGCACATCTAATTTATAATTTCCATATCAGTCATGGTACAATTACACAAGGTATGCTCGCAACGAGAACGTTATTCTGCAGTTCTTGCCCAGACGCGTCATAGATGCTGTCAACTGTCAAAGTTTCTGTTAGGTTGCATTAGTAATATTTGACAACTGGTAGCTTCTATGACGCGTTTGGGCAAGAAAAGCAGAATAATGTTCTCGTTGCGAGCATACCTTGTATAGTTGTACCATGATATCAGTTTTCATAGTTTTTGTATGTTGACGGTAAACTCTTTAACATCTCCACAAAAAAAATTAAGTTTAGTTAGAGTGGTTAGATATTTAGAATCTCCTTTTTCTATTCATCCGTTAGGATAACGCCCACTCAAATCATTAATTACGTCATGCGCAAAGTGAGTCGGCGTTTCACCATATTGGAATCACATTTGCCCTCTTACTACTAACCATAAAAAAAGTGCAGACCTAAATGTGTGTTGGTAATATTGCTGATTCAATCTCCTAATAACCTACAGATGTATGTATGGAGGGTAATGTTACAGTGCGATCTAAGGGATCTATTGTGTCTCCTATTCTTGTTGTTTTACAGTTAGCCTTCCAATCCTATTTCTTTCAGAAAGTGCAGGATATGAGAAGGCCCCAGGTTAGGTAAGTCTCCCTATTCGATTTTGCATACTCCCAGGTGCAACGCCCTTGAGTTGCACAGTGCTATGCAATTTGAGAGGAGATGAATGGGTATTTCATCCTGTTCCCCACAATATCTACATTCAGATTCCTTTGCTAATCTAAGCTTATTTAGATGTCCTTTCAGTTTACAATTGCCTGAAAGTATTCCTGGTAATAAACCCTCAAATGTCTAGAAAGGCGCACAGTACGGTTTCTTTATTCGTCAGTGCATCTTGGATTTGACCTATACATTGACTGTTAAATAATAATGAAAATGGAGTGGCTTATGGGAAATCACATATCGTCATTATTACTGCAATAAGTCGTGCGTGATTTGTCGGTTTTAATATTTGTCCGCCCAAGTAATCAAATAATTATGCCCTGTGATCTTACAAAATGCCGAACGCGCTGCGGCAATAAAATAACTTATTAGTGTAGTTGGCCCTTACATCCTAGGTCAACTACGGTGCAGTTTACACTTTCGGATATACTGTGTAATAACCGATATTTCCAGCGCTTGCTTTAATTTGTTTTTCTTTTGTTGAATTTCAAGTGGATCATAAAAAATCTTGTACTCCAACATAAACACACCCACGCCGTATGCATTTATTAATGCTATACGTGTCCTGAAACCCGGATAGCTTTTACAGCGTGCCGTGCACATGCATAAAATATCGACAGCGGGCTAGCCGACCACTTTTGCACGTTATATGAGGGCGGTCACGAGCCAGTATCGGTGAGGACACCCCGAAAGGAAATATCAACATTAAGATGTTATGCGCGTTAGATTCCCCATGAAACAATGAACATCTACGGCTGTAGATCCTTTTCGCGTTTACGACCGGTAATTAATTATTAAGGTGGGTTCGCGGAAGGCAGTTAAACCGACACGTCCTCCACCGACGCATCGCTTTCGCGTCGTTTTACGTCGAATTCGCGTCGCGCTGCTTTCGGCGGTGACGTTGCGTATATACGGGGAAACTGCGGTCATAAATGCCGCACACAGTAGCTAATAATACTTAATAAAAAGAACGTAAACGAGCAATTAACGGGCCTTTTCGTTACTTTTACGGTGAATTATCGCGTGTAACACGTGCTAATCCTGTTTTAGGGTGACACAACGAGCAGCTAGAGATTTCATTATTGTACATATAAACCTTCTATGATACTTATGGCACTATGAGCACTGTTTATTCTTCTTGTCATTAGTGAATGAATCGTATTATGAAAGTATTTCTTCTCTTCTAATATACAGCACATTTTCTTTCTTAGTTGCTCTGAACCAAAAATGGGTTCTGAAACAATGAAAGAAATCATTGTTCACGTGAAATTATGCATTAAAGTTGATCCAAACAATTAGTTCCTTAAATCAATGAAAAAGATTTTATTAAATAATGAAGGAGTTTATTGAGTCATCAATCATTCATTGTACTAATGGAACCAAAATCATTGAAAATGGAATGGTAGCTTAATTGGCTCAATGAAATATGTTATTGTTGTAACGAATACGTAATGTATTAAATATTTTTAAAAATCGCCATTTTATTTCTTTTTTAATTATATTAAATATATATATATATATATATATATATATATGTAATTGTTCGTTGTGGCACCAAATTCACATATATATAGGCGAAGTGGCACCTATATATACGTTGTGGCACCAAATCGAGGTGCCAGAACGTTTTGACCTATATTTAGGCTACTAAGGACCTTGCTATTCATCCAACCAAATTTCAGAAAGGTGCCATTTGGGCCCCATATCTATAAAAACTCGATTTTAGTGGAACTATATATTCCGCAGAGGGCGCGCCAGTCGCAAAAACAGAACTGTACGTTGTGGCACCGTGAATTTTGTCGTAGTTTTGATACCATGTGGCACCATGATACAACGACTAGAAGATAAGCTATTGCTTATGGTAGGCGAAGCTAACTTGGCGCGAAAACGTGGGCAATTGAGATTTCAAATTAGCGCATTAGGAAATACATACTGATTAATGAAGCGAATTAAAGATCTATGATTGAAAACCAAAGCATTTTCTTCTTTTTATAACAATAACAATTGTTACTATTTTATTTGAAGACGCTATTAAAACATTACTATAAAACCTATTTTAAAAACGGGGAGTTTCCTCATAAGTTGTTCGAAAATGATTCTTTAAGGTTTCAATTCCCTAATAGAAATTCAGTTATTTTGAGAAGGTATGAACATTGTTCATATAAATTATATGGGTATTGCGATTTATTCAATAAAACTACTTCTTTGTGGCCTCAAAATTTCCTTATTTATCAATGGCTTCTTTAGAAGGTAATAATTTGATATAAAAGTGTTAAGTAGTCGAAAAAAAAAATTATTGACAACATTGTGGTTAGAAAATTCTGATTATATCACTGACATAAACAAAAGCAGCTGTAGTAGATGCCTAGTAATACGTCAGTCATCTAATTGTTTACAGAAAGCCGATATATTTTAACATGTACTTTAAAGTTTCACTTATAATTTGAAGTGTTTGAGTTAAGTCTCCTTATTAATCTAAATTGCCGAAGTGATACGTTTAGTATTCCATATAATAATTACAATTATATGATTTATTTATTTAGAAACTATAGCTAGACGTGGTCCGATATGACCAGGTCAAAAAAATGACTAAAATTAGTTTTAAATAATTTTCGTATTTTTTTTTGGCTTGTATTAAAAAATATTTCATTGTTTTGCAGACAAAATATAATTATACGTAATGATATGAGTATAATAATTCTATAATTACGTTTAATTTCGAATTTATTAACCTGTTTATTTGTTCACTCATTGACACAGGAATATCTATTTACTCCGCCCTACAAGGGATTTTATTTATTCAAGACAATTACAAAATACAAATTAAACGAATTAATAAAATGTCGTGTAGTGCGAAGTGATTGGATATTTATCTGCCTATTACTACGCTACAGTCTTGGTGATACCTTTGCGTATGGTGGTTTATTTCAGATTGATTAGAGAAAATAAAAATTGTGTATATATCTGACCGACTGAGTAATCGTTAATTATTTTCTTAGTCTAAGGGTTAGTAGATATGGTGTGGTGATAGATAAGTCTATGTTGTCAATACATTATGGCTTGTTTTCAATATACAGGGAGTTCAAATTTCACTAAATTCGGTTGGCCACATAATAGTTTTTTGTTTGCACAAGAACATGGAAACGCATTTTACTGACATATTTAACTGAACTGAATACGCTTCTTTACTTTTCCTGTTGTGAACAGGAGATGACTGCATTTCTAATTTCAATTCGTCTTCCGACGACAGTGGCACCATCAACGAAGACACCCATTTAAGTTGCTTGCAGGCGGTTACTACAAGTGATAAATACATTCAGATATCTTAAAGCAATATACTCGATATATTTAAAAAATCAAGTAGTATTCATTTGTTTACCAATTAATGAGATAAATCAAGATTGAAAATTATAAAAGATAATAGAGCAAAAATACTATAATTTTTGTATTTAAAATGTTTTCCTATCTTAATTAATATCAGATAGAAGGGCTATTACAATGATTTAATTTCTTCGTATGAGTTCGTAACATTTTCGTATTTCGGACGATAGCACACGAACTTCAATCATTGTAATAACCCCGCCGGTGACGTCACAATTTAAACAGGGTTACTTTTTAATTAGTTTTAAGAAGTGTGTTTTTAATTTAACCAAATAAAGTAAAGTTTTTAGTGAGTAATATTATCTGTTATTATTTCAACACTAAAATACAATACATTCCGTAATGATAATAAAACCGTTTCTTGGGGTTAAATGTAGTCACGATAGTATTCTATCATAACTTCATAAATTGCTTTCTCTTCGAATAAATTATCGCTCTAATACACAACACATCGATGGTGCCAAAACGTATATACAGATTGTGAATATATAGGGTGCTATTTGTTCACTTTAAATGTGAAAAATACCGGGTGCGAGAACGTCAATTTATATTTTGGTGCCACAGAGTAACTTTTTACGCGTAATATATATATCTATATATTAATTAGCAGTAAACTGCAGAAAAAATGTATCACACAATTACCACTATGGACAGACACGTGTTTCGCTTTTCCAAAGCTCCTCAGTGCCCCTCGGTGGTAACTGTGTGTAAACGCCAACGCGTATATATACTTAGATAGTGGAAAATGTATTGAATGAGAGTATTAAGTTAATAGACTCTTAATATTTGCGAAGATTTTGCTAATTTAGTCAATTTAGACCTACAATTTTGTTTCTTACGAAACTGACTAATGTAGGTTGACTTTTAAGCCACTAAATTTGCGCTGTTGCGCACTTAATAATTGGTAATTAGCAGTAAACTGCAGAAAAATGTATCACACAATTACCACTATGGACAGACACGTGTTTCGCTTTTCCAAAGCTCCTCAGTGCCCCTCGGTGGTAACTGTGTGTAAACGCCAACGCGTATATATACTTAATGTATCTAGTATTATACGCGTTGGCGTTTACACACAGTTACCACCGAGGGGCACTGAGGAGCTTTGGAAAAGCGAAACACGTGTCTGTCATAGTGGTAATTGTGTGATACATTTTTCTGCAGTTTACTGCTAATTCCATTATTAAGTGCGCAACAGCGCAAATTTAGTGGCTTAAAATCAACCTACATTAGTCAGTTTTCGTAAGAAACAAAAATTGTAGGTCTAAATTGACTAAATTAGCAAAATCTTCGCAAATATTAAGAGTCCTATTAACTTAATACTCTCATTCAATATATATAATATATATATATATATATATATATATAATATAATATATATATATATATATTTACATCCCGCTAACTATTTTGCTTCCTTTCATAAACGCGGTCGTAGTGCGTCCCCGGGAAGGAGCGTAGTTAGAAGAAATTTTAGTGATCGTATATTGAACCGCGGAAAAAAAATGGTAACCCCGATCACTTTTTTATTGCTGTAGCTTAAAAATGAAATTACGATTTTTTATTCTACGCACTTTTTTTGCTTCCTTACATTTGCCTATCTATTTTGCGTCCACTGCGATTATTTTCAGACAAATTGGCTAACTATTTTGCGTCCGATGTAAATTTTTTTGTATAAAGTTGTAAGTATAATGCGTCCGCCACGTGCCACATGTTGGTCGAAATAAACGTATATAGGAAGCAATAATAGCATATTTAAAGGAGTAATATAGAATCAATATAAAATTGTATTTTTGTGTTCTTTCGTGATGGACGCAAAATAAGTCGACATAAAGTATATATCGCCAGTCGAGTACAAAGTATGAACTTTGGTCTAATTTGATAGCTAACTGAATTGAAAATCAGGGTTAGCACCGTTTTTTTTAAAGCTTAAGAATTATTGTATATGTGTAAGCTGATAGAAACATAATATGAGTGTTAAAAAAATAGTCTTATTTATTACTTTATTACTAATTATTATGGTTTTAAAGCACATTTTATGCTTATCTGGAAAAATATTGGTACGAAGTAAATACCTTGGCAACTGATTTTCCTGTGAACCAAAAGTATATTGAAACAACATATACGTACTTTCCTGGAAGTATTTCGCAATGGAAGAAACTGCCAAGAAAATATCGTCAATTACAAACTTTCTTACAAGCATCATTTCAGAGCTCATGTAGAGGGCTTTGAAACCAACAAAAGGGTGGTGGTGTAAAGGAATACCTAAAGGTTCAACCTGTGAAAATTACACTAGTTTCCTTCACAAAAAGAAGAAAGCTGGGTGACCTAAAGCCACCAACTCTTCATAACGAAAAGATACAATTCAGTCAAGAATCCAAATTCTTAGGACTGGTTCTTGACTCGAGGCTAACTTGGAATCAACATCTTGACCATATGACAAATTAAAGGCATTAACGACTACCTTTAGAACAATTCGAAACAATATGGGGGATTGACATCTCGTAAGTCTTTTGTTAACCATGGCTCTCCTGATTTGGTGGACAAAGACGAATTATTAAACTCGCAAAGAGACAAAGATTAGCTTGGTGTGCATCACTGGAGCTGCATAAATCTGCTGCGAAAACGATGTCAAATCTGCTCCTTTTGTTTACATTAAAGGGGCGGCAAGAATGGAAACATATAGATACTCCTAGGAATGTCAGATTAACTAAACATAACCGTATCTTTAAAATAGGCAGTGATACAATGACGCTCAAAATCTCCTTCGACAAACCCTTCAAGATTATCTTTGACAAGGTGATGGTTGGACAGCAAAACCCAAAACTGGTATGCAAAGCTGTGGTCAATATCCTATCCGACAATCGAACCGCTCTAAAAGGAGTATTCTAATAGGTAACCTCAAAACTAAACTTGGAATTGCTTGGTAAATGTGAGCTACTGACTAAACTCAATAAAGCTACTTTGGTGTGAGTGCCAGGGCATAAGGGCATACCATGCAACGAACTTGCGAACGCTAACAAGGACTCTTCAATAAAATTCATTGGATCTGACCCAGCTCTCGAGATAACTTAAACAATCCAAATGAGACACCAGGTTCACTGAAACAGCTAAGGACAGAACACAAACAATCGGATGATGAGGCAACCATCTAGCATTTAGCAACAGATGTGCTGGCTAACAACCGAATAGAGCTGTGGAACGGTACCGAATCTATGAACATGATACGGCTGCCTAAGATAGTACCCACATAGAATAAGCGTCTTTAAAGATGGACCTGTATGTAGACTATGCAACAAGGAGGAGAAGGTAGCCCACCACGTTGTTTGAGAATGCGTTTCATTGGAATGGCAGAGACTGCCATTGCGGGAAGCAATCAACTTAAAAGCTGATCTGTCAGAAAAAGTACCACACAGGCTGCTTAAGCCTAATTAAGGGAATTAGCACCTGTTTATGTAAAGAAATACATTAACTACGGAATAATACGGTGGTGTTATTGGATAAGGATAGGAAAATGTTTATATTCAGTGCTCAAATCAATCAGTTAATCTATTTGATCTACATATAGTAATAGTGCTGATTTATCTGAAATTTACGCTTGTTTTTATTTAAATCTTTACATTATTCTTTGTATATCTACTAGTGCTGCGAATCGAAATCCGTTTTATGTGAAACCGGTTTTGGACGTGGCAATTAATCGCTTTAAAATCAGAAAGTGTAACCGGAAAACCAGTAAAACTGGTTTCGAAACCAATACCGGTTTTCAAAAACCAAAATCGGTTTTTAAAATGGAAAGACAGGTATTTATTAACGTAATTAACTTCAAAAAATGCACACTTTTTTTTGACCTCAGGTTGTAAAATCGTGTTTTTTACTGAAAATCGATTAACCGGTTTTCGATATCTGGTGATTTCTGCAATACTAATATCTATCGTTCTTTAAATTCATCAATATACAAAAAAAATCTGTTTTAGCTAAAATTGTACATCCAATCATCCGCTATCTATTTACACACAAGGAACTGCCAGGTCTATAGTATATAGCATATTCAAGCAGTGATAAGTAAATCGCACAAGTTAACTATGAATAAACTTAAGGAGTCACTATCTGTGGGGATGCTATGCATGTCATGTTTCAAAAATTACAACCTTGATAGAAATATATCAGATTATAATACGAGATAAGAAGGATCGAAAAGGCACTCCAGTGAGAGCGGACCGAAAATAGTATACAGAAGCCTCTGGAACAGGCTACGGCATAGGAGCTGGAATATATGAAGCTGGATATAAAGAAGCGTAGAAAGACTCTTACGGTAAGCTTCACCAGAAGATACAACGGTATAGTTAGGGCGGAAGGTTGTTTTGCAATTCATCATTGTGTCAGAGAAATAGAACCAGCCCGCACTTAAGACGTTAGTTCCGTAAGTGCTGAGTCAAAGTTGATTTGAGACTGTGCAAGCGCCCTAAATGAGGTGGGAACCGATCAACATCGGCTTAGGTTCCCAACCACTCGAACGTGAGGAAACGAGAGAGCGGATGATCTTTCCAGGCAGACTTGTCAAGGTAATGTCGTCAAATTGGTCTTTCTGTTGGCATTATCAAATCCGCAAATTTATTTATTTAGTTATTTATGACCAACATTTAGAGGTAGCCACGCTTTTTGGCTACATTCCCAAGGCTTGGACAGATACTAGTGTTATGTTCATTCCGAAACTGGAAAGGAACACATACTACCATCTGAAATCATTTCAGACCAATAAATCTCACAATCTTTTATACTGAAAGACTATGGAAAAAATATAACATCCAAACATTACAGAAGGAGCACTTGTTAGATATTCTCTGCATCTTCTGCAATGAGCATACCAAAGGACTCGAAAGGAATATGGACGCAGGATGTACGCTGATGACATTGTCCTAATGATAGCTAGAGGGAAGTTCCCAGGCGTGGTGGCGGCATGCATGCGTAATGCACTGCGAATAGTGGTGGAATAGTGTCTTTCACAAGGACTCCTCAGTTAATCCACAAAAAACAAAGTTTGGTTGCCTTTACAAACATGAGGAAACTCAATGACCTAGGCGGCGTTAGATTGTTTGAGCAGGGGTTACAATTAACCAAGGAAGTAAAAGTATCTCGGTGTTACCCTCAATGCGAAACTAAGCTGGAAAAACCATTTAATCAAAACAACGGCCAGGCCTATGCAACTATTTTGGCACTGCAGGAAAGTTGCTGGCAAAACCTGGGATTAAAGCGAGGTGATGCATTGGCTATATACTGCCGTGATAAGACCAGCGATAACATACGAGGCAGTAGTCTGGTGGAGGAGGACAGAAGTGTCCTCCGCAGTGAAACTGCTAACCGCTGTCCAGAGGCAGGCATTGCTGGGAATCATTGGTGCAATTAACAGCACAGAGACCGCCTCTTTGGAGATCATTGTAGGCCTGCCCCCGTTGCAGCTTTATGTGAGAGCGGAGGCAATGAATGCGATCTTTAGACTGAAAGCCAACAACTTTGTGGCATCCCAACTTCAGGGTGAGACCAGGCACAGCCAGGGCACAGGAGCCGGTATTTCTGGCCCCAGTCCTAATCAAAGGATATCCATAAGCCTGGGGAAACATACGACGGTCTTCCAGGCAGAGGTATTCGCCCTTGCAGCCTGTGCAGAAATGATTGCAAAGGGGCTACATGAGAAAAGAAAATTAATATAATGACTGAGAGCCAGGACAGCCAGACTGTCATTACGGACAGTCTCGAACCCGTAACTAGGTCAAAACTAGTTAGAGTTAGCAAACAATCCTTCAAATGCACTGGCACGAGACTACACGGTGTTTCTGATTGGGGTGCCGGATATGACTAATTAAAGGGCAAATGTAAAAGCCGACGAACTAGCCAAGGAGGGCTCTAAGAGACTCTTCATGGGTCCAGAGCCCGTATGTGAAATTACTAAGGATTCCGCAAGAAGGGAGATCTGAACCTGGTTGGATAAAGAAAATACAAAGAAATGGAGGTCGACCGAAGGTCAACTTTATACCAAAGCGCTGATAGGGGTTGGGGATGTTAGTTTCTTTGATAACCTACTCAGGCGCAATAAGGAAGAAGTTAAAACCATTACTGGGTTGGTAACTGAACACTGTCCCCTGAAAAAGCATCTATACAACACAGACCGGGTAAGCAAACCGTGGTGTAGAAGATGCGAACTACAGAAGGAAACGAGTTTACAAGTAATCTGCACATGTGAGGAACTGAAGATACTCAGGCAGAAATATGTCGGGAGGGATGTATTGGAGCCCTCGAAGATTCTCAAGATCCCACTGGGCAAGATACTGGGCTTTATAGAGAACACCAAGCTGCTCGAGTGGAAATAAGAGAATTAATAGGAATGGTACAATGAGCACCTAGCTCAAGTGCCCGGACATTAAGTGCCCACCCTAACTTTAATGAATGAATGAATGAATGAATATGACCAACATGATACACCTACAGGGGATCACATATATGTACATAAACAGCATATTAAACATTAACAATTGAGATATATATAAACAATAACAAATGTCCTCTCATCTGAAGCTACAGACTAAAAGCTATGAACTAGACGCATGATGAGTCCAGAGAATAGTGGAAAAAGTGAGCAGGAGAAAGACAGGCAAAAGTATTTCTAAAGGAACAAAGGTGTGAATTTACTAGAGACATACTGAGTAAAGACAGGAAGACTGTCAAATTGTAGTAGGTCTGCTGACTGTCATTGCAAACTAAACGGGCATATGTACAAACATTGGCCTGGCAGCAATGATGCTATTTGCATATTTTGTCAGGAGGAGGGAAAAACACCAGTAGACCTAATTGAGACGGCAAAATTAGAGTGCGTCTCCTAAGAAAAAAAGGTGACCGCATAGATCCGAAAAGTTGCCGCTGAAGCTTGTCCGTCGGCCACCTTAACCCTAACCCAACTTAACCTATGTGTCGGTTGAAGTCGATGCAAGAAAACACTTTATTATTGTTTAATTGATATAACAACAAATGTAAATAGCAAAAGATAAAAAGTGTGTGCTTAATGAAGAAGCATTCTCAGAGTTTAGTATCATCCCAGAAATCAGATACCCAAGCTTAAATGCAAGTTTTTGAATATTTTGAACTGAAAAATCTATTTTAAATGTTGATTACTCTACTTATTGGATAAGCAAAGACCATGACATGTTTATTTTGGTGGAGGCGCCAGGTATACTTCAAGCTTTGTAGTTCTTCCGTACTGTTACTTCTGATATAACCATACCATAATCAATTGAGAAAATTGTAAACAAAGTATGGCCGATTTCACTTTCCTTTTGGCCAAAGTGTTCTGAGATTGAAGTTGTGTTTTGATTCTAATTGATCTGGTTATGTGGTCTGTACATAGCCGAGACTTTAGTGCAAGAGTTAAATCTGTCATATGATATCCATTTTCTGGAATTTGTTTACTGTAACTTAAAGATAGTCGTTGTGACTAAATTGGATTTTGTAATTTTTAAGTTCTAACAAAAAAAAAAACAATAATGGCAGATATCCATGACATTCTATTGAACTAAAATAAAGTAATGGGAGAAACCTAACTGAAAAATTATGTAGAGGTATTAAAAAAAGTAATACTGGAAGAGAAACGGTAATATACGTTAAATAATTATAAATTTCTGGTAAATATTACATTTTGTAATGAAAACATCTATAAAAAAAAAGTCACGGGCACCTCTTACTAAACCGACACTTTTCAAATGCTTCACAATGTATTCATTAGTCAAAGGAAAAGAAACACTTCTAAAATTTTTTTTAAATTGTGTCATACATATGCCTACTGATTTACAATCACTAAACCTCATCGGTTCTTCTATATGGTGCGACGTTGCCAAGTAGAAGGACGCAAAATAATGCGCGGTATGTAATAAAAATATACGGCATGTGTATATTATTTTGGCTCTATCGGCATTTCTGTGAACTAAATTATACATGAATTTTACATATGACGCACTATTTTGCTTCCACCTATTTTCCATCTTAGATACTAAACGGGTTGGAATAAAAATATGAGAAAAAAACCTGGCAATGGTGGTGGCATGACCAACGGGCATGTACGGACAATTTTTTTTTTTCTTAGCGGTTTACTCGATTAATAAGGGCGAAACTATTTTGCCGTCCGGTATACGGACGCAATATAGTCGAGACGCAAAATGTAATTGTAAAATGGCAATGCAATGGACGCAAAATAGTGCGTGGGATAAATATATATATATTATATATATATATATATATATATATATAGCTGACGTGCAAATTAACCTCCGTACAGTAATGTACCAAAGTGGCATCCTAGAATATACGAGTATATAGGGTGTCACCCATGCTACGGTGCTTTTGGGATCCGTATAAAAATTTTGCACATCTTAGTTCAAAGTGGTATCCGTATACAGCATAATGGGCTCCTTCCATTGTTGCCCAATTTATTTCTTCTTAACCGCGCGAAACAGTATTGTTCCGTTATAAACAGTAATCAACAAAGCAAACGTTTGCATTTTTAGGATGGGTATTCGATAGCGCTAGCGAGTTGTTTTGGCGAAATGATATTCAACGCGATTATTAAAATAATAAATAAAATTATGAATGCCATAAGAACGAATTTTTGATTTCAATTCGTCATTCTGCCTTCTTGTAGTCCACTTGAAAGGTGAAAGTATTTTTTTTACCTCTTATAGAACTGCAAAAAAAAATGATTTTTTTGTGTTTAATACTTTTAAAATGTCAAAATTTGTGTTATTTGTTTTTGCCATATTTTCTGCAAAACATAGCTTTGGAATAAATCTTCTACCTTGTACGGATCACGTAACTCAAGCAGATATGTTATTGGCGCGGAACATCATAGAAGAATCGACCCCACCAGGATATACCTTAGACGATATAGAGCCTCAAGTAACAAATGGAAGAAATCCACATAGATGGGCAGGAATATTTACTAGAAATGACAATAACTATAAATGTGGGTGGTCAGTTCATTGCCGCTTGTGAAGAGAGATTTTTAAAACAACGTTGTCCTGCGGGCAGCGAAATTCGCATCGTAACTGTGAGAAACCGTCCCGGACAAGAACGATTCCTAGTGGAATTTTTGGTTAATTGTTTCTGCACAAACGTTGTAAACCGACGAAAATAAGGAGTGTATTATAGTTGTCATTCCAAAGGATTACACTACCGATATGGGATGTCCTCCCTAGTTTATTCAATCCTTTTTCAATTTTTGATATTATAATTTGATATTGATTTTCTAAATTTCTACCGGTTTGTTTTAATAAAGTATGTTTTATAATATTTTATTTGAATTCTTTTTTGCATTTATAGTATTTAATGTTACTTATCTTCAAATTTTGTTTTGTTTTAATCAGTTGAGAATGTATTTTGAATTAATTTTTTATATATATTTATGAGGTGGCAACAAGAAGACAGAATCACGAATTGAAATAAAATATTCATGTTTATAACAATCAAAATTTTGTTTAATGCTCACGTAGAATTGTAAGTTAAGTATGGTAATTATGCTTTGAAATAATTTATATATATTTAATAATTTATTTCATTCGTTTTACATTTTTTTATTATAATTTTATATATTTTCAATTTGATATGGTTTTGTAATACTTTAATTTTAATTCGTTTTTGAAGTTCTGTTTTAGTCAGTTTTAACTACTACGTAATTTAAAAATTTGAAGTTATATAACGTTTTGTAATAAATGTAAAATTTAAAAATAATGTGTTTTTAGTAACTAAATAAAGCAAAAAAAATAACAATATTAAAAAAATATATAAGAGTATATACATTAATAATGATAAAACATAGTAGCATATTCAACATTTTATATTTAAATCTAAATTCTAAAAATATTTTTATTACATTTAAATCACGTAGTTTTTAATCAAGTTTGCAGAACCTTTTTCTAAACAAAGACAAGGTAAGCATGAAGTTAATTTATCACATTTAAAATAAGGCTGCTTGGGAATTAAAAAAAGGCGCTGTTATAAAAAAAAAATGAACATGTTCTAAAATGACGTTCTTACTCCATTTAAAATTTAAGTTGCAAACCCAAATATTATTAGAAGGCCTAAGTTGCGAGAGTGAACGATATTTGCAATATGTAGTCCTCAAAAATAAAATTTAACTATTCCACGAATTTTAGTAAAACTGATAATAAATGTCATAAAAGCATAAGTTATTGTCAAGAGCTTTACTCAGTAAAATAAATAATAAAGGCTTTAACATGTTCTTAACTTTTGCATAATCATATTTTTTTTTAGTTTTTAGATAGTTCTTTAATCAATAAAGTTTATTTTCAGATATCTGGGGTACATATGTTTCGCTAACGGTATTATTCTATAACACTATACATGTATGTATACAATAAAACTGCGCGAATTGTTACGTCACACTAATGCAGATGTACTTTCCTCTCTGTTATTTCTAAGGTGCTTCTTTTTCTGTTAGCTCTGCGCACTAACTCTTCCGAAAACATTTTATTATTCTCTAGTAAGAGTTTACAGTTAATATTCGACGAGATATGAATAAGTGGATATTGTTAGAATCCAACGTTGTAAATATCTCCGGACAGCCAAATCAACCGTTTTATACATTTCTTCAACATATACGCACGGTCGATAGCAACACTTCCCTGCGGCAATTCGCTAAACTAAGATGTATAGAAAAACCTAAAGTAGCTTCAAATCGGCTTCCATCTAATTTTGTATTTTTCTTTGATAGATGGCTCCCAGTGACTCAAAGCAATAATTAAATGCTCATTGCAAAGTGGCCTCCGTGTATCGGAGCCTACTTTGTCGCGGAGGTCACTCGTACCGCGACTTTAACACGGTAGGATGTCAATGTGTGCGTTGTATATATATGTATATGTATATTTTCTAGCCAATAGCAGTCAACAAACGAACTCAAAATCAAAAATGTTTGCCCTTTGAAATCAAAGATGCCGATCCTGTTTGTTAGTTCTTTTTGAAATGTGCTTTGCTATGGCCAAAGAGCATTTCAACAGGAGCAAACAGCGTCAGCATCTTTGATCTCAGAGGACAGAGATTCGTAACCTTCAGTCCGCTTATTGACTGCTATTGACTACAACCAACTCCAAAAAAATGACGATTGCGCGCGCACATTCAAAATTTGCTAACTTTCAGACGGACATGCTTCTTTATCACAGTACTTGTACTATCATTGGTTATAAAAACCTCGAAATTGTCAAATGACTATCAAGAACTGTTTTTACAAGAGTCGAACTTCTATTGACTAAAACAAACTCAGAAATGGTGGAGATTCCGCGAATACCAGCCAAGCCACTCGTCCAACTAAACCCCTGAAATTAATAGAGCTTTGACTCTTCAGCAACTCACCTTTCAAACGAATACCCACGTTATAATCAGCTCTGGACTGGGGAGTATGAAAAAACATATCTTTGAAGCATTAATACGGAGTCCATTACAACTATACTACTGATGGAGCTCCATCTAGATATCACGGACCTGCGCTAGATTAATCCTAAAAACCGCAGCAGCAGTATTGTCCGCGTATAAAAACAAAGAAAAGTTAATAAATTCGACTATATCTTTAATAGAAAGAAGGAATAATACCGGACCCAGAGCCGATCCCTGCGGAACACCAAGGTATGTTGACAAAGTAGAGGAATAGAAGTATGTGACAGCCTTTCACGACTTAAAATAGATACTGAACATAGATGCAAGACTGGATGCAATAGTTTCAGGTTCACTTATGAAATACTGGTTAAGTTCTTCCGTAATAGTCTCAAGACACTCTAGTAAGGAGTTATTCAGACGCAGTGCAATGTTTGGACAGACGTGGCACACAGACAAGCCAGTCTTTTGCCACTTGGCATTTAGGTTACCCTCATCTGCCGCACCTTTGGCCATCAGACTATTGTATAAAAATTTGAGTACACCATTAGAGAAAAGAACGAAAGTGGGCTTGAGAATAATTTCTATCGCATGAAATAGTTCAAGAAAAAAAATTTGTTGTATACCTGCATTGTTCATTTCATATTTAGTCAATGTCTGTCACTCGTCAAATATTTAGCTACAGACTTTGTGTTTAAGCTAGAAATTACTTAATTTAGTCCAAAAGGACATTCAGTGAGAATATATTCAAGTAGCTAATCAATAGTAAGTTTGTTCGCATCGCATGAACTATTTGCACTATTACGCACTTTAAGAATTTTTGTATTCACGTCGCATGAAACGTTGAACTTTTTAGTGTTCACGTCGTAGGTTCCTGGTGGAAAGTGCAGAACTATCTGCACTTACCTCAAAGCGAGTGTGAAAAATTTAAGCAGTTGAACCTTTGATTTAATTTCAACGGCTGTTAGACAAACGTAGGTTGTCGAATGAGTAAATTAATTTTCAAATTAATTAATTTTTAAATTTCAAACTTTGTTGCTGCTTTTTATGATACATTTAATAATAATAATAATAATTCATGCCTTAGCCTCAGCCTTTGTATTAACAAATACGAGTTTCTCTTAATATTATTTTTTTATAATTTAATTCTGTCTATATACCTATCATTAACCAATAACATTACGTGACTTTTCCATGAGTATCAGCTATCCTCGAGGCTATTAAGTACGATGTGAAGTCACTTCAAAACATGGAGCGTCCTACACACGTATTCAGGATGCGTGTCATTGATTTCCGGGCCGAAAGCTCGATTTTATCGTACGCTCAAATCACAGAGGCTCTCTACCATCCACTTCAAAGCGGACTCCATTGTACGAATGCAGCTTATAAAGAGTATTGGATCGAATGCATTGTTCTTGAGTTACCACTTAGCCAAGCTGAGGCACCTCATAGGTATTATCTTTCTTTGGACCGTTGCCCTGACAAATTTTAAACCTATATAATGTACGAGGGAGACGCTTTTCTAAGCAGATAAAAGATACTACTGTCGTAGATAACTATCCACTACGACTAGGGAGGGAATATTTTCAGTATAGATACTAAATCAATGCACAGTGTTTGCAGAATATCTATAACTTACTTATACTTGCGGTTATAACTTTAAAAGCTATTTAATCCGTGCTTGTAGTATTGTCAAAACATAAATTTTAACGATAAAAAGTTATACAGATATAAATTGCGTTTGCTACATACTATGAAGTTAATTCTAAAAAGGGATAATGCATTACCGCAATTTTAGATTTTATCATTAAGTAGAACACTAGCTATTATTGTAAAAGCTACCTCTTTCGCCTAAAACAATGTATAATGTCACATACCATATATCAAACACATGAATAAATAAACAGTAGTAACGTAATGTTTTATTATGTTTACTAGATGCTGGCGCATCTAGGAGTTGAGGAACGTGGTACTTGAGGCAGGCGGTTTCTTGTAGTCGGTTCATTCTTTTTTTTTTGTTCTTACGTTTGGAACACCCTGTATAGTAGAAAATATGTTCAGGTTATGCAGCATTGAAATCTGCACAACTTTTGTAGGAAAGTTTTTTTTCCTAAAAGTAAAGATAAAGCTTTCATCAAAGACTCAATCTTCGTGAACACCCTGTGCAGTGGAAAATATTGTTAACTTATGCAGCATTGAATTCTGTACAACTTTTGTAGAAAAGGTTTTTTCATAAAAGCAAAAATAAATCTATAATGATGGAAAACCCAGTCTTCCTGAACACCCTGTATATTTAAAAATATGTTTAGGTTATGCGGTATCTTTAATTGTAATAATAATAATATAAAAAAAAAACAGCTTCTTGCGGGTTTCGCCGTGTGTCAAAACTTCACTCACTGAACTTCAGTTATCCTGAAGAAGCTGTCAGTATGAACAGCGAAACGTCGAGCGAAAGTTTTTGACACACGGCGAAACCCGCAAGAAGCTGTTAGTTATAGTTACACTGGCCGTGAAAGCCTACGCAGTGTTATAAAAAAAAACAGTACAAATTAATTGAATTACGTATATTAACAAAGATGTATAATTGGATATAATGCGTTTCACAATAATTATGTTTAAAAGAAGATGCCCTGTAAAATAAAATCGATTTATATTATCTAAATAAAAGTATTTAATACAAAAAATAAAATTATACAATTTTAACATTTTAAATTTCATTATTATCAAAAAATGTAAATAACTACGTACAATGTTGCTACTAATTGTATTTGAAAAAGCAATAACACATTAATTTGTCAAATATATATATATAATATTTTTTGAAGTATATATATGAATGCTAAGTTTACGTTGTACATTAAGTGATGAACTATATGTATTGTTTAGTAGGAAATAAAGTTAACATTCATTTGTACAGCTATATAGGTAAGTTGTTGTTGATTTACATTTTTGGTTTTATATGTATAGTTTCAATTACAAATCTTTTGTTAATCATTATTTCAAGGTTACGTTTCATATGTATATCATTTTCATTTATAATTATCACGACCTGCTTGTTAATTCTGTTTTTTTTTGCGTAATCATTTAATGTTACATTAAATTGAATGTTATGATATGTTAAAATAATATTAAAGTAGAGGCGCTACAGGAGTTCTGGGCCAAAATCCCATAAGGTTTACACAGGGGGTCTCAATTCACATTTTATCCCCTCCACTCCTACCTTTCGTCTCGACTGCATCATGTGATTGGCCGGCTTCGAAGCGCTCGCAATTTGAAACCGATCGGGAACTCCGGGTGACTCAGCGCCCCCCGGTGGGGAATGCATGCTTCTCGGAGGACTTTCGCGGATGGTGACGCACGGGTAGAGGGGCCCCCGCGTGACGTAATATGAGCAAATATGATCTGTATAAGGTGTTAGAATGCTTACGCCAGCAATATCAAATACACACATGCATTAGCTACTATAAATGTATAGAATAAAATTAATCTAGAAACTTAATAACTATAATGAAATTCTAACATTAAATAATAATAATTCAATATTCTTCTAGTTATATAGATTAAAAATCAAGGTAGTATAAATTATTTTATTTATTTAACATTATATATCATATTCGATTAGGAATTTTAGGAGCTTAATAAAGTATAATAAAATTAAACAATATAATTAAATATTTTTCTTGTTATACAGATTAAAATTTAAATAACTTAAAATCACTTTACTAATTATTACTTTTAATTTAAAACTTGAACAAACATATTGACTGTGTATAACAATTGGCTCAGAAGAATGTAGCCGTCAGCACTATACATTGAAACATCCATGCACTTCCATTATGCAACAATTGCTGCGTATGCAATCTTACGGATTCGTTGCTTCTTGTTTATGGAACCGCGAATTAATTTTGAAATACAACGAAGTTCAGATATTTATTAAAATATGGTTACATTAAATAATATAATTCCATTGTTCTTGTTACACATAAAATTTAAATCGATATAATAAGAATACAAATTGATTCATTATAATTATTTGGTGTTATCCCTGATATCATAGATACTAAGTACTTTAATAAAACAATATGAAGCCGGCTATCTTTCTAGCTCGCTAACAACGCTAACGCTTCACTTAGCCATTGCAGTTTACGATGATAGCCATGTGTTCGTTTTATAAATAATCAAATACAGAAATGCGTTATTAATTTGTTCTCTTCAAATTAATATTGACTCTGTAACGACGTTCTTTACTTGCTCGGGTAGGAAGTATGTGACTTTGGTGTGTACTTGCTTTAAAGATTTTACGGACTTACTTTTGAAATACGCTTATCACCTGTCGCTTCGCTCAAGGACTTTATGAGTGATCCTCGTAACTGAGAAAGCGTAGTGCTGGAATCTTCCGTGGCGGAGCTAGCAGCGGCGGTCATGTTACGTGTTGAAAACACCTTTTCTTATTTCTCCAACTGTACACTATCTTTTCTGAATTTATCCAAGTTCCTTGACCTTTCCTAGTTACCGTCGCTATTTACGTATTTTGTATAACGTCACGTTTAACCTTGAAATTGTTTTTTTTGTAATGTACCGCTTTATTTGTGACCTTTTTCTAAATTCTTAAATTGTCAAATTTTAACATATATTTAGATGCTTTCTTAGCGTAAATTTCATTAAACTCCGTTCATAATTAGCTCCGAATTTATTCATTTTTGTTAATTGTTGCACCTTTTTTTGTGCGTGCTGTACCTGAAACGTTAGAATTTCGCATAATCTCGCACACCTGCATGTTGTTTATCTTTAATACTCGAATCCTATTGGCCACTTAATGGCATAGCGCGGGAACTAGATACCTCTACCCTTCCGATTTTCACTGACTTACACTCTAGCCCGCTAAGAGTGCAGACGTACGAGTTTATTAGGCGACGCCTGCTGCAATCCTTTTCGACCTAATTTACCCGTTTGGTAACCCCTGTGGGGGGATCTCTGGTCGTAAAGAATCTACTCCTTGGAAGCCGTTTGAGTCCCTGTGTTTTGACTACGAAGCCTTCTTTTTGGAGCCCGCCGACGCGGATTTTACAAGCCACGCCGCTCTACGTCGTCCCTGGACCCGGGACTTTCTTTCGTCACTTTCTACGTTTCTATTTCTTCTTCGCCGCCGCCCTGGTGATGACTATCAACCCCTCGTGCATTGTTTTTGTTACATGTAAGTTAATTTTAAGAGTTATTTGCTTGTGTATTTGTAGTAACGAACTACCATTGACATATTAATAATTTAACGTAATTTTTTTTGTTATTTATATTTCGGTCTTTGCTATCCTAATTCAATTTAACTTAATTCTTTTTTTTTAATAATCTAGTTTTTGCGATCATTGTCAAAATTTAACGTAACTTGTGAAATCATTTTGTTTAATTGTTGTTTCCTTTATCTTTTTACCTTAAAACCAATGGTAGGTCGTAGTCATTTGCATGCTCGATCGAGTACGTAGATTTGATGTTCTTGTTTCTTTATAATTTTACAATTTTTTGAATAATAACCCGGCACTCCCACCAGTTCATGTCATATATTTATACATTGTAACCATGTAAGACGAGGCTTCACCGAATTAAGTGTCAATATAATAGTTAATATAGTCTCTTTGAGTTTTATTTAATTTAATTTAGTCGACCTTGGCGCACTAGTTTTTTTTTTTCCTGGTCATTTAAATAACATTTTCATTTAAATTTAACTATTTAACAACATATTAAAAATTCCGCAAGTACCGATCCCTTGTTTCCCCGACTGGTAATAGCCATTCTGGGCTGTGGTTAACTTACCGCGGCGACAGAGCGTCGGGCTAGCGAAGGCACAGCTGATAACCCAGTGGCGCTCACTCGACATCTCTCCGGCGCCTCCCTGGCCGAACCCGACTCCGTAGTCGCAGCGTGGGAATATAAATAATAATAAACGTTGTTTTATTTATCCTTCTTTCCCATCCTGTGGTACTTTGCGATCAATTTATTTTATTTTATATCAATGATCTTTTATCAAACATATATTCACTTTTCATTATTATTTAACCTAGTCTCAATGCTAACTGGAAAATTGCTACTATTTATTACGCCCTGAGATTTCACCTGTAGCAGTCAGTTTGTCCGATCGTAAATACCCGCGAAGATGTTTGTTTATATTGCGTACTTGCAAACGTCGTACAAAAATTTAAATGAATATAATTAACCCCTCTTTAGAAGTAGCTCTGAGTGTGAGTTAATGTCAGGATTCTAATATTTAGTGTACGTCAATAAATAATATGTGTTTAAGTGAAACAAATCGTTGATTTTCGTGTTTTTATTCCTCAAGACAACAGCAAGACAAAAAAGATTCGCATACACAAATACATACAGGTAAGCAAATTTCATATATGTACATACAATAACAACTTACAATGATTTAACTTTACACGGCTTATTTACAATTTCTTGACGGTCGGAAACAATAACATATAAAAGAGTGTATCTACAGGGGTTTACGTTAGTATTTTAACGTTCGCTATGAGAATTACTAGGCAACGTAATTAATCGGTTTTTGAATATTGACGGGGCGGTTGAAATTATTACTTTGCCGGACAATCTACACAGGTGTATATCAAAATACACGTAGTGACGTAATTCGCTAGATTTGCGAGGCGGATTCACGAACCTTTATGCGGAGTTTGCAAAAGTTACGCCGCGCCACCCCCGGAGGGTGGATACGAACGTTAACCGAACGAAATACGGAAGATTACGTCGCGCTACGCTCGAAAGGCGGCAACGATCTGCAATCGTGCGAGCGGGCCGGAAGATTACGTCGCGCCACACCCGAAAGGCGGCAACGATCTGTAATCGAACGGAAGACGGAAGATTACGTCGCGCCACACCCGAAAGGCGGCAACGATCTGTAATCGGGCGAGCGGGGCGGAAGATTACGTCGCGCCACGCTCGAAAGGCGGCAACGATCTGTAATCTGCGGAAAGCCGAGAACTATGTCGCGCCACGCTCGAAAGGCGGCAACGATCGATAGCTGGGAGCGGCGAGCTATGTCGCGCCACGCTCGAAAGGCGGCAACGATCGATAGCTGGGAGCGGAGGAGTAGGCAGTCAGGATCTGCCACGAATGCGGAAAATGCACGGCTTATATAGCCCCGCGGTGCCGGTGGGGATATGAAGCGTGCGTAGATTCAACGTGCAGCGCGTGGGGACGCGACACACTGAGAACAGAAATTAAGAACTAGCGCGCGGCGGTAAAAATACAAATTAACGAATGCATGCGGCGGTACTGAAAGTAAAATTAAGAAAAATTCATCAAATGAACCGGAGATTTATGCCAAAATAAATCATTAAATTAAAACAAATACTAAAATGAATTTTTCGTTGTAACGACACGTTACAACTCTTATGAAAAAAATAACACAAATAGGATAAGCTGGATAATAAAACTAATTGTTTAGGTGAGTCTAGTACGCGGTACGTGCGCGAATAGGAGAAGTTATTTATACAGGCGAGATACTTATCGTCCGCATTTATGTCTATCCTTGATAGTGACAAGACCGTCAGCAGTTCGCATTTGTGTTGTTGTTGTTGTGTGTTCACATTGTGAGTAGGAAGATGGTTTCATTACAAAACGTTCAATCTTTTTCAAGAATTGTTGAGGAGACTCGCGCTAGAGTTTTAACTGTTAATGATGATCCTTCAACAATTGAACCGGCTATTAAAGAGTGTGGAAAGAATATTCGCGCTATGAATGCAGCATTGAAGACTTCAATAACTGTAAGTGAGAAGCAACATATCACCAACTGTGTGGTTCTAATGCAGGGCTTTCGCACTATGATGAAGTCACTGCGAATGATTGCTGGCAGCGGTTACAAGCCAACCAATCCAAATCGGGCAAATTATACAAGTACCCGCGTAAAATGGGTAAATTTAGAGTCCGCCTTTGCCAGCAGGATTCATACAGGAGCGGTGATTAACTTACAGCATAAAGACCCAGCTAACTTCCTCAAAGATGCGGAAGATACTTCACACGGCGCATGCGTAATTCTTGAAGAAGGAAACAGCACTGAAAATAAATGCTGTTTTCTGTGGCGAATTTATTATCGTTAAAGGGGATACAGAGATCTTAGAGTTCAAGTATTTGAAATCTAAAAATGCCCCCGTATACCGAGACACTGATTTAGAGGACTGGTTCGAACAACACGTGAAAGCTCCAATCATACGGGAATTGGAGGAATTTCAGGTATGTTATAATATTTAAAGTAGTTTATGAATTTGTTCATGTAATTCTAATTTTAAATAATGGTTTTAGGAACGTGATAGCGGTTGGGCCTAAATGCAATATAAACATTGTGTTCAACGTGAATAAGTTCACACCGCAGCTGGGATCCTCCTACATAGAAGTTCCCCGAGCCATCAGGTTGAAGCACGCCTGCGTCAACGTTAAGAATGATGATGAAGCCTGTTTTGCTTGGTCCATTGTGTCAGCTCTACATCAATCAAACATGGGACACCCCGATCGTACACCAGCTATCCCAATCCTCGACGGTATTGAACTCAAAAACATCACACTGCCGATGACAAAAAACAGATACCTCGCTTTGAGAAACAGAACGAGCATATCTATTAACGTTTACATCCTGGAGAAGTTAAATAAAAGAAAGTATAACGTTGTACCCACTTATTTACGAAATAAAACAGGAGAAACATGTTAATTTGCTCCTGATACAGGATGAGGAGGCGATGACGATGGTATAAAATACGCTTCACTACGTGTGGATAAAGGATTTAAGCCGCCTTGTTTCCACACAGCTTCAGTAAAGAGAAGGCAGAAAATATTCTGCGATCGCTGCCTCCACTACTTCCGCACACAATACAAGTTAGATGTTCATTTGGAGGACTGTATCGCTATGAATAATTGTAAAGTGCGTTTACCATCATCAGAGCAAGCCAACTTAAAATTCAAGAACTACAAGAACAAGGAGCCGTTCCATTTATCGTGTATGCTGATCTGGAGTGTTTGCTAGAGCCAACCAAAAGGGAATTAACAAAAATACAAGACCACATTCCATACAGCGTGGGCTATTACGTAAAGTGTGCCTATGATGATTCTTTAAGCTTTTATAAATCTTACCGTGGCGAGGACTGTCAGAAATGGTTTGCGCAAGAAATGTGTTCAGCTTGCCGAAGACGTAGAAACGGTGTTTCTTTGCCCACTAGCGATGGAACTCTTAAGCATGCGCAGAGTTGGAGTTCAGTTCTGCTTCACACTGCCACATCTGTGAACGACCCTTTGCTACTGAGGATATTAAAGTCCGCGATCACTGCCATCTTACTGGTAGGTATCGTGGGCCTTCTCACGAGGGGTGTAATATTAATTATACAGATAGTCATACAATCCTGTGGTATTCATAATTTGTCGGGGTATGATTCTCATTTTATTATTCAAAATCTTGCTAAAGATTTCGAAGGTCGCATAGATTTGCTTCCTATAAACAAGGAGAGATATATTTCGTTCACAAAAAATATTGATGATAGTTTCGTTGAGTTTAGATTTATTGATTCTTATAGATTTATGGCAAGCGGGCTAGAAACCCTGGCATCACACTTAGACGTTTTTCCAAATTTGAAGTCACAATTTCAAAATTTAAACGATTCAAAATTTAATTTATTAACACGTAAGGGTGTGTTCCCTTACGACTACACAGATTCATTTTCTAAACTTGACGAAATACAACTACCGGATAAAACTAAATTTTACAACTCGATGACGGATACCGATATTACGGACGCGGATTATACGCATGCCAACGGGGTGTGGAACTCATTTGGCTGTCAAAGTTTGGGGGAATATTCAGATTTATATTTGAAAACAGATATTTTGTTACTGGCGGACGTATTCGAACAATTTCGATTGAGCTGTTTGAAAATACAGTTTGGACCCAGCTCATTACTATACTTTACCCGGGTATACTTGGGATTGTAATGCTCAAGTTTACTCAATAAATCTTGAACTTCTAAGAGATATTGAAATGTTTCTATTTATCGAAAAGGGATACGAGGTGGTCTAAGCCAATGTTTCGAAACGTTACGCAACAGCTAATAACAAATATTTGCCAAATTATCAATCAGATCAGCATCAAAGTTTTTATTTATAATGACATTAATAATCAATATGGATGGGCAATGTCACAGTGTCTCCGTATGTAGGATTTGAATGGGTGGAAGGTGATTTAAACAACTTTAATTTAACGTACCGCGCGAAATGATGAAGGTTACATTCTTGAAGTTGATTTAGAGTACCCACATACATTCACGATCCCCATAGCGACCTTCCATTCTGTCCTGAACATCGCGTTCCAGAATCTCAGAAATCTAAAAGAAACCAAATTACTGGCTACTTTACATATATAAGAGGGTTACGTAATACATTATCGGAATCTTCAGCAGGCTTTAGAGAAGGATTAGTTCTACAAAAGGTTCACCGCGTATTAAAATTTAAACAATCCCCGTGGCTCAAGTCTTACATCGATTTAAATACAAAATTACGTCAGAAGGCTGTAAATGAGTTTGAGAAGAATTTGTTTAAACTTATGAATAACGCGTATTTGGTAAACGATGGAGAATATCCGTAAACATTCCATCGTAAAAATTGTTAACAAAATGGGAAGGACGATACGGTGCTCAGCGCGTTGATAGCGAAGCCGAATTTTAAATCCTCAAAATATTTGATGAGAATTTAGTAGCAATTGAATTAAACAAAACCGAGATCTATTTGAACAAACATTTACGTTGGCATGTGCATCCTTGATATATGTAATTAAAAATATACGACTTTCACTACTCCTATATGAGGAGTCGATTCGGAGATAAGGCTCACTTAACACTCACTTATATACGAGGTGGAATGCGATGATTTGTATGAAGTAATTCGGTGCGACGCTTCTGAATATTTTGATACTTCCGATTACCCGGAAATAATATTTTTAATATTCCTCGTCTAAACAAAAAGTTTTTGGTATGATGAAAGATGAAAATTGTGGCAAAATAATGTCTGAGTTTTGTCGGGCTCCGTTCAAAGATGTAATGCATATAAAGTGGATGGAATGGACAAAGATAGAAAGCCAAGGCGTAAAGAGGCACATCGTGAAAAATAAAATTACATTCGACGACTACATACATATTTAAAGAGGGTAAGAAACATTTGTTGAAAGAGCTTATTCAATCAGAAAACATTTGGTATCAACCATCAAGCAAACGAAAACTGCTCTAAGTCTCACGATGATAAAGATGTCATCCTATAACTATGATACCTTACCGTGGGGCATTGGCGCTTAATGGAATCGTCATAGCTGCTAAGTGAGCCTTCAAGACAAACAAGTGGATATAGAGAATGATGGAAGGACCTTAAGTACAAAGATAACAACATACTGCTTGTAAATGGAAGCAAATACCTACTAATTAATTGTGTTATACAAAATAAAGGAACGAAATCGTCTAGGGACTATTTCGAACAGGCCACAAAATTCTCGGTAAAATAAAAAGAAGTAAAGCACTGAAAATAAGCCGTTAATGAAATCAAAACGTATATAAAAATAGTTTTAATATTTAAATCAATTTATTTGCAAAAATAGTGTATTACTGTCATAAATTAATCTCATTAATAAAATGTGTTTCGCTAAATTATTTATGTTTTATTCATCAAACTCTTTATAAGCATAAACTTTACCGTATTTTGGTTGACTCTATAGAGGATATATAGTTCAGGTGAACTATACCATTAGAATATCCATCTAGAAAGATCTGAATGTCAAAATGTAAAGTAGATTATACATTACATTTAAAAAAGTCTATTTTAGTGTTTAAAACTATTATTAGTATTATTGGTATGGGCGTATACCAACTTATTTATACCCAAAAACGCCTTCATAATTCAATGACATTATTCATAGATCGGTAAATAGCTTAAACAGTAAGAAATTCCCTCAATGTTAGCAGATTTCTACCAAAATATTTGGCGTCGGCGTATTGGAAAAAAATTTCGCCATTTTTTGCAATAAAACGCGATTATTTCGGTTCCCTTTAAAGTTATCGGATTTTTCGAAATGCGATATTCGTTTTCTAACGGGTCGAAATACTCCCTATAGGGGTGCAATTGAACTGAATTTGGGCGTTATAAATAAAACTTTGACAATAATCCAAAGGGGGGGGGGATTGGAAAAAAATTTCGCCATTTTTTGCAATAAAACGCGATTATTTCGGTTCCCTTAAAGTGTATCGGAATTTTCGATGCGATATATCGTTTTCTAAGCGATCGAAATACTGCCCTAATAGGGTGCAAGTGAACTGGAATTTGGCGTTATAAAAAAACTTGAAATAATCCAAAGGAGGGGGGGGGGTATTGGAAAAAAATTTCGCCATTTTTTGCAATAAAACGCGATTATTTCGGTTCCCTTTAAAGTTATCGGATTTTCGATGCGATATTCGTTTTCTACGGGTCGAAATACTCCCTATAGGGTGCAATTGAACTGAATTTGGAGTTATAAAAAAACTTGAAATAATCCAAGGGGGGGTATTGGAAAAAAATTTCGCCATTTTTTGCAATAAACGCGAATTATTTCGGTTGTCCTTTAAAGTTATCGGATTTTCGATGCAATATTCGTTTTCTACGAATCGAAATACTCCCTATAGGGTGCAAGTGAACTGAATTTGGCGTTATAAAAAAACTTGAAATAATCCAAAGGGGGGGCGTATTGGAAAAAAATTTCGCCATTTTTTGCAATAAAACGCGATTATTTCGGTTCCCTTAAAGTTATCGGATTTTCGATGCGATATTCGTTTTCTACGGGTCGAAATACTCCCTATAGGGTGCAATTGAACTGAATTTGGCGTTATAAAAAAACTTGAAATAATCCAAAGGGGGGGGTATTGGAAAAAAATTTCGCCATTTTTTGCAATAAAACGCGATTATTTCGGTTCCTTTAAAGTTATCGGATTTTCGATGCGATAATTCGTTTCTACGGGTCGAAATACTCCCTATAGGGTGCAAGTGAACTGAATTTGGCGTTATAAAAAAACTGAAATAATCCAAAGGGGGGGGTATTGGAAAAAAATTTCGCCATTTTTTGCAATAAAACGCGATTATTTCGGTTCCCTTTAAAGTTATCGGATTTTCGATGCGATATTCGTATTCTCTACGGGTGAAATACTCCTATATGGGTGCAATGTGAACTGAATTTGGCGTTATAAAAAACTTGATAATAATCCAAAGGGGGGTTTGGAAAAAATTTCGCATTTTTTTGCAATAAAAGCGATTATTTCGGTTCCTTTAAAGTTATCGAATTTCGATGCGAATTCGTTTTCCTACGGTCGAAATACTCTATAGGGTGAATTGAACTGAATTTGGCGTTATAAAAAAACTTGAAATAATCCAAAGGGGGGGGTATTGGAAAAAAATTTCGCCATTTTTTGCAATAAAACGCGATTATTTCGGTTCCCTTTAAAGTTATCGATTTTCGATGCGATATTCGTTTTCTACGCGGATCGAAATACTCTATAGGGTGAAGTGAACTGAATTTGGCGTTATAAAAAAACTTGAAATAATCCAAAGGGGGGGGATATGGAAAAAAATTTCGCCATTTTTTGCAATAAAACGCGATTATTCCGGTTCCCTTTAAAGTTATCGGATTTTCGATGCGATATTCGTTTTCTACGGATCGAAATACTCCCTATAGGGTGCAAGTGAACTGAATTTGGCGTTATAAAAACACTTGAAATAATCCAAAGGGGGGGTATTGGAAAAAAATTTCGCCATTTTTTGCAATAAAAGCGATATTTCGGTTCCTTTAAATTACGATTTTCGATCGATATTCGTTTTCTACGGATCGAATCTCCTATAGGTGCAAGTGACTGAATTTGGCGTATAAAAAACTTGAAATAATCAAAAGGGGGGGGTATTGAAAAATTTTCGCCATTTTATTTTGCAATAAAACGGATATCTCGGTTCCTTTAAAAGTTATCGGATTTTCGATGCGATATTCGTTTTCTAACGGATCGAAATAACTCCCTAATAGGGTGCAAGTGAACTGAATTTGGCGTTATAAAAAACTTTGAAATAATCCAAAGGGGGGGGTATTGGAAAAAAATTTCGCCATTTTTTGCAATAAAACGCGATTATTTTCGGTTTCCTTTCAGTTATGGATTTCGAATGTCGATATTTCGTTTCTACGGTCGAAATACTCCGATATAAGGGTGCAGTGAAACTGAAATTTGCGTTTATAAAAAACTTTGAAATAATCCAAAGGGGGGGGGGGTATTGAGAAAATAAATTCGCCATTTTTGCAATAAAAGTCGATTACTGTCGGTTCCCTTTAAAGTTAATCGATTTTCGATGCGATATTAGTTTTTATCAGGTCGAAATACTCTATAGCGAATTGAACTAATTTGGCGTTATAAAAAACTTGAAAATCCAAAGGGGGGGTTGGAAAATTTCGCCATTTTTGCAATAAAACGGATTTATTTCGGTTCTTTAAGTTACGGTTTCGAATGCATATTGTTTTCCTACGAAGAAATAACTCCTTAGTAGGTGCCAAGTGACTGATTTGGCGTTAAAAAAAATTGAAATATCCAAGGGGGGGGGGGGTATTGGAAAAAATCGCCATTTCTTTGCAATAAAACCGATTTTTCGGTCCTTTAAAGTTATCGAGATTTTTCGATGCGATATTCGTTTCTACGGATCGATAATATATCTCCTATAGGGTCAAGTGAACTGAATTTGCGGTTATATAAAAAACTTGACATAACCAAAAGGGGGGGGGGGGTTGGAAAAAATTTCGCCATTTTTTGCAATAAGAACGCGATTATTTTTCGGTCCTTTTAGAGTTATCGGATTTTCGATGCGATATTCGTTTTCTAATACGGTCGAAATACTCTCATAGGGGCATTGAACTGAATTTGGGTATAAAAACTTGAATAATCCAAGGGGGGGGGGGGGGGCTTGAAAAATTTGCTTTTTTGCAATAAACTGCATTATTCGGGTTCCTTTAAAGTTATGCGGATTTTCATGCGATATTCGTTTCTCGGGTCGAAATCTCCTATAGGGTGAATGAACTGAATTGGCTTAATTAAAACTTGAA
>RXPK01004733.1:0-76587 GCA_004143645.1 Protaetia brevitarsis | reverse complement strand
GAAAGCACCATTAAATTCTTTGTTTTTTTTTTTTCTTAAAGGTACAAAATCAGGTGACTATCACGATGATATCAATGCGACAATTTTTTTAACAATGGGTGACAAAACAATTGGTGCAATATTCCACCTAGAAGTGTTTTGATAGTGGACAATGCGTCTTATCATAATGTAAACTTCATTATGACCCAACTTCTGGAACAAAAAAGGCTGAAATGATCGAGTGGTTGACGGCAAGGAATATATTTCTTTGATTCTAGCTTTACAAAACCAGAGCTTTATGAACTAATAAAGAAAAATAAAAAATGAAAACGCCACAATTTAAATTAGATAAGTTACTAGCATCTCATGGGCATAGTGTTCTAAGGCTGCACCGTACCATCCCGAATTAACCCTATTGAGAAAATATGGGCTATTGTAAAAAACTGGGTCGCTGCAAGAAATGTTACTTTTAAGTTAGCCGATGTGGAGGCATTAGCTAGAAACAAATTTGCTTCTATAACTCGTGAAGAATGGGAATCTGTTTGTAACCACGTTGATAAAGTTGTAGAAGACTATTTGGAAACGGAGCACCTGTTGGATATGATAACAGATGAGGTGGTATTTGTTGTGAACACTGGCGAATCAGAAACTGATGAAGATTTTTATGATGATGAACGAGTGATGACGATGATGCTGAGAATACAGTGTCGTGATCTTTTAACTCTTAAAAGGCACCTCTTAGTTTTATTTTTTACTGTAAAATATAGTTTATTGTTCTTAATCCAGTGCTATAGTATTTTAGAAAGGACTTGTGTATTTGATTATAATATTTCACCATATAGTATCGTTCATTGTACTTTGTATTTCATATTTATTCCTGAATAAATGACGATGGTTATTTTGGTGCTTTATTTTTTTTGAAACATAAACAAATAAATACTAATTTATTTAAAATTAAATAATTTTAAGCACAATTAATAATAAAATTTCCTTCTATAGGAAGTTTTTCAGTTAAAATACACCCTATTTGAGTGGTTAGTGACAGCTGTCAATAAAAATAAAATCGACAGCTGTCAGCTTGTTTCTGATCAAACAATGAAATTGTTTTCTGTAGATAGGTATTTAGGTGTTTCAAAAGTAAATTTTTCCATTCGAATGGACTTAATTCTTGTTATTTATTTTAACTATGATATTGACAGCTGTCACTTGATAATTCTATAGTTGATAATATCAGTGTCTGTAATCACTAATAAAATTGTCTCTTACATGCTTTTGAAAATAAATTTATCGGTTGGAATATACTCAGTTTGCGCGATATGATCTAATTATAACACTGACAGCTGTCATTTGTCAATTTTTTTTTATAATATTAAATTTTTGTAATTAATAATAAAGTTTCCTACTACAGATGGTTTTTTAGTTAAAATACACTCAATTTGAGTGGTTAGTGACAGCTGTCAATAAAAATAAAATTGACAGCTGTCACTCGATCTCTGATCAAACAATGAAATTGTTTTCTGTAGATAGGTATTTAAGTGTTTCAAAAGTAAATTTTTCCATTCGAATGGGCTTAATTCTTATTAAGTTATTTATTTTAACTATGATATTGACAGCTGTTACTTGATAATTCTGTAGTTGATAATATCAGTGTCTGTAATCACTAATAAAATTGTCTCTTACATGCTTTTGAAAATAAATTATCGCTTGGAATATATTCAGTTTGCGCGATATGATTTAAGTATAACACTGACAGCTGTCATTTGTCAATTTTTTTATAATATTAAATTTTTGTAATTAATAATAAAGTTTCCTTCTATAGAAAGTTTTTCAATAGAAATATACTCACTTTGAGTGATTTGGTTTAAAGTGAAAATTGACATCTGTCATTCGCCCCTAATCAAACAATGAAATCGTTTTCTGTAGGTATTTAGTTGTTTCAAAAGTATTTTTTTCCATTAGAATGCACTTGCTGGTTCTTCTTATTTATTTTAACTACGATATTGACAGCTGTCACTTGATAATTCTATACTTGATAATATCAGTGTCTATAATTACTAATAAAATTGTCTCTTACATGCTTTTGAAAGCAAATTTATCGCTTGAAATATATTCAGTTCGCGCGATATGATCTAATTATAACACTGACAGCTGTCATTTGTCAATTTTTTTTATAATATTAAATTTTTGTAATTAATAATAAAGTTTTCTTCTATAGAAAGTTTTTCAATAGAAATATACTCGCTTTGAGTGAATTGGTTTAAAGATAAAATTGACAGCTGTCATTCGCCCCTGATCACACAATGAAATCGTTTTCTGTAGGTATTTAGGTGTGGCAAAAGTAATTTTTTCCATTAGAATGCACTTGGTGGTTCTTCTTATTTATTTTAATTACAGTATTGATAGCTGTCACTTGATAATTCTATAGTTAATAAAATTGGTCTGTAATTATTAGTAGAATTGCCTTTCATAGCATATTTAAATGTTTTCAAAAGCTTTTCGTCGCTTGGAATATACTAGGTTTTCGCGATTTGATCTCATTGCGACATTGATAGTTGTCATTTCTAGATTCTCTTTATGTTAATATAAATTTCTATAATAATTAATAAAAATTTAACGATAAAATAGACACCTGCCACTCAGTCCTTGATCAAACAATAAAATTTGTTACAATTATATGACATTGTAGTTTTTGTAACTAATAGTAAAATTTCCTTATGTAGCAGGTTTTTAGGTTAGAATACATTCAATTCCAGTGATCTGGTTTAATCGTAAAATTGACAGTTGTCATTCGGCTTATGTAATCAATAGTTAAATTGTCTTCTATAGGTATTTGTGTGTTTCAAAAGTAAGTTTTTGTTTAGAAAACACTCAGTTGTTATGACTTAACTATGACATTGACAGCTGTCACTTATTATTTTCACTGTTGGTAATATTATATAACTAATTTCAATGGTTAAGTTAAACTGTCTTCTATAGGTATTTATGTGTTTCAAAAGTAAGTTTTTTGTTTGAGTGTATCAGTTGCTATGGTTTGACTTAACTATGACATTGACAGCCGTGACTTTTACTGTTGGTAATATCATATAATTAATTATTGTAGCTCCTTTTCGTAGTTTTTTAGATAACTAAGTATAACGTAGCTACATAAGTATAGCACAACTACAGCTCTATTTGAGATTGATCAGAAGCGAAAAATTAGATTTATACTAATTTGCATTTGATACGCAATTACCAAACTACTTTGCCTTCACTGATGCCCGTAGCAAATTATTTAAATTCTTAACTGATCGAAACAGACATAAACAGATCTGAATACCTTATACCTCGTACTTTTTCATGTAAAAGCGTTTGCCCCTTATTGGATCGCCCCCAAATGGAAAAACAGAAAGCGGATATTCTCTGCATCGATATGAAAGCAGGTAATCAGCACGTAATAACAAAATCGTACCGTCAATATTAACCTAACTTGATGGGAGTTTGCATATCAAAGTATCCGTTAATTTTTCGTACGTGAGTAGTCAGTTTGTGCGAAAAAAACTTCACGAAGCACTCTGGCTTTAAATAATCGCAACTCATACACTGAAATTGATGAACCAATTTTCTTTTATGGCGATAGTAATTATGGAAATAATTTTCATTTCTTCCTTGTACAAACAACCCAATTATAGTTTGAACGTGCGTCAAAGGAGAATCCAAAATTAAATCTTGATATCTGAAGATGAGAAAGCGCCAGGAAAGAATTTCGTTTTAACACCAAGGCGTTTCATTATTTTCAAAGCTCTGGCGGCGTATTTTATTCTTCCGCGATTCTTTATTGCGGCTTTAGTTAGTGTAAATTCCCATAAAATTGGATATGTGGCGGTTCTCGCAGTCTACACAGTCAGTCAATGATATCCCATTAGCAGTTACTCAGACGATCTGGTGGTTAGATCTTCTACGCCGGCAAATATAAAAATGGAAATGTCTTTATGAAGAAGTAATAATGATATTCAAAAGAATAAATCTGCCGTATTAAACTAAAATGAACTAAGAGGGAATCATCCCTATTTTATTAACCTTTACGTCCCCAGTTTGAGCAGTACTTGCTCCTAATACTTCAATTTAATTTAATCTCTCACAAAAAGTTTGAAATCCTTCACGAGATTGGCCGATAAAAACGCCTTTAAAAAGGAATTTTCTCTAATAAACTGTGACACCAAATAGTGCTCGATGATGGAATCTCTTGGACAATCAAGCTTGTATAAAACCATTAATCAATTTAATGTGTAAGAAGCTCATTGATTTTTTAAAAACAGTTCATGTAAAAATCACTTACGACATCACGAAGATCTACTATATAATAGTAATATCAAGATAACCGCATCTTTCTAGCAATAATTGCTTTAAATAAATGCTTAGAGCTTATCCAATTACAAAAGGAAGCAGAGAGGCATCGCAATGCCATTAGAACTAATCAGCATTAGCGTCTGGAATGTGAAAGACAATGAAAGAAGCAATTTGGCATGAGATGCATCCCGTGAGAGACCAGATAACTTTTAATTTAATTAAAGCCTTGATTTCGAAGTGAAAATCGAAAAAGGAAAATTTGAAAACAAATATCGTTATTTCTTATACTGGTGTCTTAGCTTTTAGTTCGCAGACATTATTTGCTTTCACTGTATATAGTTACTAAAAAAAATGTTCAAATAAAAGTTACTTTATATCATGTTATGTCGAAAATGACGTATGCAGTTTTTTATTTACTCGTGACCTTGAAGAAGAAACATGTAGTTTTAAATATATTTAGAAGAGTTTTTGGTGAATGTAGAGATGTTATTTTTTCCTTCTTTTATTATTTATTAATACCACATTCATGGATTTCAACATATAATCATTACAAATATATATACAACGTGTGTATAAATTGTCGCAAAAGCTACACGTAGCGACATACTTCGTTCGTTTCTGAATCGAAAATCTAAATGGTGGTGTACTATGCTTCATAAGTCTTCACGAGGTCCTTGAAGTTTGTTTTTTTAGTCCTTAATAAGCGTTTGTGTTCGTTATTTGTCGGTATAGATAGCTGCAATTTTGAATTTAGACGATTTATTCCTGTTTTTTCGTAAACAGTTCTTTTTGATTTTTAGAGCCTGGTTTCAACATTTCTTCATAAGCATCCTCTCATGAAAAACACATTTGGCAACATTGTAGGACAATGACTTTGTATTCTAATTTTGATTTCAATAAAACCATTACTGTCAAATTTTGACATTAATCTGAAGTGTTCAATTTATGCAGGCTCTGCTGTTTTTCGTGATTACTCGTATCTCTTGATTAGTTTTCTGTTTCAGTGTTTTTATCGTTCTCGTATTATTGTTTTGTTTATTTACAATGGTTTTTTACATTTAATGAATATGGTATACGGTTTTTGTAATGAAATACTAACATGGCAGAGCAGGAATATCGCGTACGTTTTCCAAACTGGAGACATCCTACTGAAAACGTATTTCGACGGCTGGACCAACGTTACGTGAAACTGGTTCGTTTAAGAAAAGAAATGCCAACGCTGGTCGACTAGACAACGGCGTACATTACAACTGGAAGAGGAAATTCTAGACTCAGTACATGAGATCCGTCGTATCGACAGTTGGCGTCCACATTCAATATCCGCAGTAATAAGACCGTTCATTTGGTTCTAGTGAAAACCTTCTTTATGCATACCATATAACTAAGGTGCAGCCGCTCTATGAAACGATAACATAACGTTTAAACTTTTGTCATAGTATCTTAAATAGGATTCAAGAAGATGGCGACTTTTTAAGAGGTGTTCTTTGGACCGACGAGTCTATGTTTACCAGAGATGGTGTACTCAATACCCATAATTTTCACCATTGGGCAGATGAAATCCTCATGCGTTTCGGGAATACGGTCACCAAAGAAAGTTTTCAGTTAATGTTTGGCTGGTATAATAAATCACCGTGTCGTTGGGCAATCTATCTGCAAATCGACTTGATGCCAACGGGTATTTAAATGTATTAGAACAAGTTATTGACGAGATGCCATTGAATATACGCCGTAACATGTTTTACATGCATGATGGAGGAGCTCGGCACATTTTTCTCGTAATGTGAGAGAGTGGTTGGATGAACACTTCCCTAACAGGTGGATTGGTCGCGGTGGTCCTATCTTATTGCCTGCAAGTCTCCGACCTAAATCCTTTAGACTTTTTGTTTGGGGGTTTCATAAGGTGAAAGTTACGCAACATCCACAAGACGTGACGAAGTTATAGGACGAATTAACGCGGCAGTAGTATAGAAATTACACCGGAAAGGCTTGAACAAGTAATACAGACAATACTCGTAGATTGCAATCTGTTTACAAACAGACGGATATCAATTTGAACATATGCGTAGGTAATAGTGTCGCTAATTTATTACAAGAGATGCGTTCGAAAAATCAAAACTATCAATTCTGTTTTAATAAAGCCCCTATGTATCATTTGTGTTATCCAATTTGTCATTTGTAATTCTGGTCTGTCAATTTGGACAAGTATTGTAATTACATAACGTAGTATGCGACTACAGTGTTGCCAAATGTATGTTATTTAAGTGGCTCCTGAAGACGCATGAAGTATCATAGTACCAATTTTACCATTTAGATTTTAATTCAGAAACGAAGGAAGAATGTCGCTGCGTATAGCTTTTGCGACAATTTATACACACGTTGTATATTACTACGATATTTTAATCTATATATCGAATTTATCCCATCGCAAAGAAAGCATCTGTCTCAAGGATAACGCCGTACGTAAACAAACACACAGCGACAGACTATACGTGTTCGCTGGACATCGCCCTCAAGACACGTAACATGGAAACCACTGACGAAAAAAAAAAATATCGCTTCCGAGAGGACGAGAAAGCACTCCGGGCTTCAGAAAACATTCTAAGCGCACTTAATGGCCGCGCCGGCGGTTTATCGATATCTCCGCGAAAGAGGCTATCAGTTTTCGGGCGTTTGCCGGGGGAATAGTTGTATTTTCGCTTGACTTGATACAATTCTACACACAATCTCCTGGCTGTAACATCGATGGAATGGAATTCCATCCGCGTGAGTTCGACGCGCGACGCGGCGATTAAAGTAAATGACTGGTGGGTGATGTCGTATTAATGGAATTGTTTAATTTAAACAAAGATTGCTGGTTTATTACGTTTATATAATTAGTAGCTAATACCTCTATAATTATCTATAACTGATGTTTGTTGTCGCATGACATTTGTGCCATTGGTATTAAACTTGTTATTTTTTCTATTTATCGATTTTAATTTTTTGATAATTTATTGATTTGTTGCATTTTGTAGTTGTAACTTCAGTGCTTATGTAATAAAAAACGTTACTTTCATGTGATTATTAAATTGAAGAATTTAGTAAGTTTTTGTCAAATAGATTTGAATAGCTTCTCTTATTATTAAAATTACATTGATATTATTATAGGTAAGGAATCGTGGCTGGATGAAATGTGTGCTACTTCAATTAATGAAGCATTCCATATCTTTAGTGATACTCTAACGTCTTACATTGATACATCCTTTCGTAGGCGGAAAGTTAAGCGTAACAATAATCGCCGCAAACCGTGTCTAACTAAAGGGATTTTAATTTCATCACGTTACATTAAGTCCATATATCATACTGCCATAACCTCCCAAAACGAAAATGATTTTGCTTATTATAAATCTTATAAACGTTTTTACAGAAATGTTATAAATGCGGCCAAAAAAAGTTATAATAATGATTTATTCATACAATCAACCAATAAATCTACAACAGCTTGGAATATTATAAATGCCTCTGTAAACAGGAAACACATAATAACACCCACTCAGATTAATTTTGATGATAATATTATTCAAAATATACATGAAATTGTAGATATTTTCAACAAATACTTCACAGATTTCGCTAGTGCTGATACTTCTACAGTAAGGTCTGATAACCAACACATAAACGTCAATAATCACACCATGTTTGTTGATGACATAAATCCAAATGCAGTTTATAACACAATTTTTGAACTAAAGAATACAAATGCTGTTGGAACTGATGGAGTAAATATCAAAATTCTTAAAGCTTTTGCCCACATCATAAAATTTATATTAGCTAGTCTTTTCAATTGGTCCTTGCAAGTAGGAACGTTTCCAAATATTTTCAAAGTTGCTAATGTTATCCCTATTTTTAAAAAAGGGGAAGCCGATTGTGTAAACAACTATCGACCAATTTTTATATTATGTACTATATCCAAAGTTTTCGAGAAGATTAACCGTATATTTAACTTCTTAATAAAGTGCAATATAATACATCAAACTCAGCATGGTTTTGTCCAAGGAAAATCTACTCACACTGCATTACTTTCATTTTTAGCTAAAGTCTACAATTTGAATAGTGGTGGGAAGAGCATGGGCCTCTTTATCGACCTGTCTAAGGCTTTTGATCTAGTTAATCATGAATTACTCCTGCGTAAATTAGAACTATACGGTTTGAGAGGCTCAATAAAATGTTGGCTTACATCGTATCTAGCCAATAGAAAACAGATAGTTACAGTGGATGGCGTTGTCTCATCTGAACTTAGTGTGAAGTCAGGGGTGCCGCAAGGCTCGATACTGGGGCCACTGCTCTTCCTACTGTTTGTTTGTTAACGATCTACCATGTGTAATTAATGACGATAATCTCGTAATGTATGCAGATGATATTAGTTACTTACATGCAACTGCTAATATTGAGGAATTAAGGAAATATATGCAAAGTATGGCTAAACATATTTGTGCAGTGGGTTTACCGTCAATAACTTGCGATAAAATCGATAAGACTGCTATCATGATGTTTACTCCAAAAAAGAAGATACTGACTGTAGCCAACTACTGCGAGTTGATGGGCAATCAATTCGACAGGTTACCTCCATCAAGTTACTGGGTCTACATATCGATAATGACTTAGGTTGGTCAACACACATTGATATTCTATGCTCTAAATTATCACAGGCATGCTACGTGATTTACCGATTAATGGAAGTAACAAACATACATATCACTAAAACGTATTACACACATGTTCGAAACTTGGGTGAGGTACGGTCTTATATTCTGGGGGCCTATTCTCAAAGTATATCGCGTTTTCCGCCTGCAAAAGAGAGCTATTCGCATAATGTCGAGAGTGCAACGCAGTCAGTCATGTCGTACTTTGTTTAAAAATTTAGCTATTATGCCTTACCGACCTTATTTATTTAATACTAATACTTATTAAAAACATCAAACCTAATTTGAAATAAAATAAGGATTTTCATAACTACTTTACACGTAATGCTGATGATTTTATTATTCCAAAATATAAACTTATTACTTACGAAAGCACTCCTTTTTATATTAGTATTAAGTTATATAATTCATTAAAACCGGAAATTAAGTTACTGAATAATATTAATTCTTTTAAAAAGCACTGAAAATTTTTTAGTATGTAAGTGCTAGTATTCCTTGAATGAGTATTTGAATCATCCTAATTTTCATATCCTTTTTTTTTTAATGCTTAAACTTCTAGTATTAATTGCTATTTTGTATTATCATTTTTTGGCTTAGATTCTTTGACTTATCCTATACCACATGTACTTGTTCTGTATTTTCTTGTACTCTTGGCTGTTTGGATAAATATACATTATTATTATTATTATTATTATTATTATTATTATTATTATTATTATTATTATTATAATTGGCACTAAACTATTGTAATATATGTTGGTTATATTTCATTCTAGTAGTAAACTTTGGTGGTAACTTGTAACTGAAGGACTAACAATAATTTGTGTATGGTGTTGTTATTTATATGAATTTGGGGTGATAATAATACGAGGAACAAAGATAAATACTAAAGGCTATATTTACTTGATATTATAAATTCAGAAAACAAGAAATAATTCATGTTTATTTTGTGGTACTATCATAGATGTTTTTTACCGTAAAAAATGTAAAAATGAACTAACAAACATAATAAAGAAGATGTTTCTAAAAATACTTACATTTTAGTGGTGTGTTAAATAAATAACGTACGCGGTAAAAAAAGAACCTAGAAATAACGAATATACGATCATCGCATCCGCTTAAGTAAATAAGAGAATAAAAAATAAACAGAATTCTCTAACAACTACATAGAAATATTGTTTTTGTCAAGCCCAGGCAATTTTAGAGGCAATTTTATTTCAAATAATAATTGTTATTTTGTGTAACAACACCACACAATGTCAGTTTCGTTGATCAGAGTTCCTAATTTTTATATCGATTTTGGTTAAGAAATACCTATGCAAAAACACATAATACATATCATTATAGAAACTCGATCATTATAAAACTTACTAGAGGGTAGAAATATTTGAACATATGGTATTTTTTCTATGATTAGAAGAAAAAATATTGATGGTAATATGGTAAATTATCCAGATAGTTCACTTGTATATATTTCTTGGTCGGATTTTGTTTTTTTTTAACGTGTGGTCGGTAGTCACTGTTTCTGGTTTGCAGTGCGCACCCATGCTTGCGCATGCGCCATCACTCCAGCTTTGTTTTTCTCTTGCTCATGAATTTTCGTTTATAGGTTATAAAGCAGCAAGCAGTTGTCATTGATATACGCGTTGTAGCAGAGATTATTGTGTTAATTTTCAATATTTTCATTATTGTGTTGATTGAACCACTTCAACTTTAGCTGTTTAGTGATTTTTATACAATGTGTGATAATGTGGTATTGTTGTGTTCCTGATTGTCGCAATAAATATAGCTTTAATTGCTTCCGGCAATGTTTCTTCAGGTTTCCAATAGAACCAGAAAGGTAAGCTATTAAGTTTTCATATATAGATTATATTACAAATAAGTATTTATATATATATTTTATGTATATTTTTTAAGATGTGCTTTGTGGGTGAAGAATATTGGTCGTGGGGATTTAGAAACAATTTCACCAGAACATCTGTACCGATTTTTTAGGGTTTGTGCGGAACATTTTGAAGATAGTATGTTCGCAAGTCTAGCAAAGAGTCCGTTAAAGAAAATGCAGTTCCTACAATATTTTTGAAAGTAAGTACAATATGTCCTTCATACATAACGTAAAAATTTAAGCAGTGAACCATTTTAAAAATACAAATAATAAGGTTTACATGTAAAGATGTTTGCACCTTGGAATATTAAATATAACAATGACATTATTTTGATTAACTACTTTGTATGAAAACTGTAAACCTTATATTTATATATACATAAGTTATATGTGCAGCAACGATATAATGCGGGTTCAATTATGAATATATCTGAAAAGAGAATTCTTAAGAGAATCGACTTAACAATTCTAATTATTAATATTAACCAATTAAAAATTGTACATATATGGATGTCTTTTCTTTGTAGAAGAACATTCTGAGTCACTATATGAATGCACCTCAGGAGATCACCATAAGCGAACAAGAAATAGGCCAACTTTACCACAGCAAACTGAAAACGTTGAAAAATTGAAATTAATTCATATTTTATTTCAATTTATTTTTTATTTCTTAAACCACTAACTAGTAAATGTTTAAAACTTCATTGCTTATTTTTATAAGCTAAAATGCAAAACGATAAAATAATGACGATACTTTTTTTGTTTTTGATTTTGCTACATTACATTTCTTATTTGATATATTTTTATATGTAATAGCATTCGCCTTATTGTTACACTACTTTACACATACGAATAACGTATATAAGTTTCTTACACTTAGTTTTTATTAATCTTGGATAAATTAATGTCGAAGGCAATCTTACAATCTTTTCTAGATTATGTTTGTTTATATTTTCTTAAAAATTACTTCCCTATAGTTCTGTAATGATATATTGTCAACATTAAATTCATAACATAAACAAAATGAAAAACACATTAGACTTTAATTTTGTTCAATTATATTAGATCCGTTCCTGACATTTTTATTAATCCGGGCTTGTCGAAATGCGCGTGGTAGTCTGCGCGAAGTACCGTTCGTGCCACGAACATCAAAGGTGTCGACTGCAAGTGAACTATCTGGATAATCTGTGGTAATAGCAGATTTAGAGCAGTGACTGACCGAAACAGATATATTCAGCATGAAAGTTTAACTAATACATTTGCGAAAATTAAATCAATAATTTGCGAAACTTTGCGAATAAATCCTTTCTTACGTCATGTCTATGCCTCCGAGAGTATCTTACTTCCGGTAATATCCATTTCTGTGATTAAACCGTAACCATTTCTCCAAGCACATAATCGATACGTTTATTTATGATACCGAGATGGGAAAATTACGCGGCGAAAACTTTCAAATGCTCACCTCATACTTCAAGGTCGCACCTCGCGATCTGACGTCACCTTATTATTCCAGCAGAGTGATAAAAGTCTGTGGGATAATTTGGGAGAAAATGTCAGACGCGGTACGCCCAGAGAATAAATGGAAATTTATTTGGCTCGAAATGCCCGTAAGTTCGCTCTGGGAAATAAGCAGGCCGTTCTCGATCCCGTGACTATTTTAAGACCGTATTCAGTTTTGTAAGCTGAATGGGAATATACGTCGCACATTTTTAACATTAAAGTTTTCTTTGTATCAAATGGACATAAGTGTTATTATTTTAAATATATTCGTGTGTTTATTTAATCTAAATGTAATGTATTAAATGGATCTTTTAAAACCCAGAAATTATTATACCTAGTAGGTGTCATTTCATACCCGCTTGCTTAGTTTTTACTTGGAAACCGCTTTAAGTATGTAATATACTCTACAGGCACTTCTTTTTTCTGTACATCAGGAAAAGTAATCTTTACAAATAACATGAGATTCAAAATGATTGTCAATTCCGCTCCTATAGATAGTAACAGGGTGTAGGTATATGCCGCGTGTTTGTAATGAAGGTTTGAACTAAGTCAGTGTTGGAACATAAGAAAATAAACGGATCTGTCATAATAAAGGAAAACGTAACCTTATTTGGAACTCGCATTATATAAACGACTATGGATTGGTGTTTCTGCTTGTAAAAATGAAATGTAATTAATTTAACTTTACTAAATTATGATTTTATAATTCAGTACTAACTGATGTTTAACTAAATTTATTTATTACTTTAAATTATAACATACAATTAGTATAATTATTAAGTGACAAAACTATCTCCCAGTTCTTCTATGGTATGCATCGGGTTTCTAAGATCCTATTTTTTTAGATAGCGAACATGAAGTAATCTAATGGGGTTAGATCAGGCGATCTTGGTGGCCATCTTTGTGCTCTAACGAACCTGTCAGCAAAAAACTGTTGAAGATATTGGCAGGTTTGTCGAGCAGTATGTGCTGGGGCATCATCGTGCTGAAAATAACCTGCTTCAAGCTCATTTTCTTGTAACTCTGCAATAAACAATTCCAACATCTGTTGGTAACGTTGGGCTGTTACAGTTTCCTCGAAGAAAATTGGCCCTATTATTCGTTGCCTGGACATAGCTAACTAAACTCCAACTTCTATGGGATGCAATTGCGTTTCTCGAAATTCGTGTGGATTTTCTGCAGACCAGATACGATAGTTTTGTGAATTGATATAGTCTGTTAGATAAAACCGGGCTTCATCCGAGAAAAATGATTTGTTTAGCAAGTCATCGTCCCTTAAATTGTTATTAAACCAATGACAATATTCCAATCGCCTATCGTGATCTAATGGTAATAATTTCTGTACCGTAGAAACTTTATAGGGATGAAAATGTAACTTTTTTGACAGCTCATTGCGCTGAAGTGTATGATAAGCCTATAAAATTATAAAATGTAATAAACTATTTCACTTAATGTTAGTATTGATTTTTTACCTGTTTGTTGAGCTAATTATAACAGATAAATTCCCTTATTTTCTCACAGTATTCAGAAATACTATTGTTGGTGATATTAGATGTAAATATAAACGATTTGAAAAAATTATAAGATAAATAATCGAAAGATACTACAACACGCAGGCCAATGTCGCTAAATGTCAAGAAAATTCATTGAATGTATTTAATTTGTATGTAGCTAACTTCGCTCATTAAATTGGTAATAAGTATACATAAATTTTTCCGGAAAACAGTTCTTTTATTACGACAATCATTTTGAATCTCATAGTAGATAATCTCACGATTTTAAAACGTATTTAATGGAAACTTCATCTCGAGATGTCTATTTTGACGGAATCTTTCCACTGATTCCTGTATTAGTTACCGCAAATTCTGACCGAAATACTTCTATACATGGCTGCAAAGAGTACAACTATTCTCCAATTCCTAATTTTACATCGTTTCTAACGTTTTCATTATGATTCCATAATAAAAACTTCATGATTTGTTGTGAACGTTTTTGAGTGTCAATGAAACAATACAGTACATTTGACAGATGTATTTTATTTGTCACTACCAACATGATATTTTCAATAAATAACATCATGGCTTGCTGGACGGTTAAATGATCATATTGTAGCTACCAAATGTCACAGTGGTATGTATCTAAATATTTGTTTAATTTGTATTGAGCGGTATTTAGTTTCAAAACACCTATAACCCTATCATAATTGTATATAGTAACTGCAATACCATTCAGACACAAACACAGATTTGCGAGACAACTCAATCACAGACGATGATTTATGAAATACGGTTAGGTGTAAGCAAAGTCACGGACTTCCTTTTGTATGAACACAATTTGCAATTTTGTGACATTAAAAGTACACTGTAAAAAAAGTTGCAGTAAAATTACATGTAAAATCGTAGGTAACAAAGTTGCTACAATTTTACAGGTAATTTGCTTCATAAGGTAAAATTTCTACCATCAGTAAATTTCACGTGCTGATGTGTTTTTTCAAAGATTGTACTGTAAATTCGTATGTAATATTTATATGAACTCTATATTTACCGAAACTGAAGTAATTTTCATATGTATTTATAAAGAGAGCAAGCAACTTATCCAATTCTGTATAGCATCTAATAGGTCATGACTAAATCGCTCAACCAGGGATCAAGAATGAACACGCTTACGCGAAAACTGCGATGTTTGACGTACAGATATCATTGAGCCAATAATAAGGTCGACAAACGAATAGAATTACCTACGGTACAGATAATAATCCAATAACCAATCACATTGCGGCGTATGAATTTCGTATTTTCCATGATATCTATAGTTTTATCCGAAATTCAAGTGAAAACAAAATAAATATAAAAGATCCTCATATTTTTACAGCAAAATTATAGTTCACTAGTAAAATTACTTTTAAAGTGCACTAAATACCCACAGAAAATGTCAATTTTACACTTTTAAGTAATTTGAGAGTAAATACAAATTGTACATTTTTTTCCTGTATTTTCCTTTCGAATTTTTGTTACATCTTAAACTTACAATGAAAAAGCTATAAAATTTTACCGATATTTCTTTTTCCATGTTAAATATCCTAGAAAAACACGTAAAACAAATTTACATGATTTATTGTGGTAAATTCACAACGTTATTACATGTAATATTCCTGATTTACCATGGCAAAATTACTGTAATTTTTTACAGTGTATCATAATTGTATATAGTAACTGCAATACTATTCAGACACAATCACAGACGATGATTTATGAAATACGGTTAGATATAAGCAAAGTCACGGACTTCCTTTTGTATGAACACAATTTGCAATTTTATGTCATTAAAAGTGATATTCTTATGTTTTAAAATGCAATATACACAATTTCTTAAAGCCTTTATACATCTGCAATGTAATTGATGCAGACGGATCCCGTGCAATTCAAAATTGGAAAATCAAAAACGAATTAAAACACACACATTTTAATTTCATAATAACAGTAAAAATAAATCCAACCGAAGTTGACTTAAAAATTGATTTAATGATTAAGTGTGCGCAAATTCGTGATGACCCATATCGTTAATGCTGAACAAAATAGCGCCCTCACATCCCCAAAAATTAAACTCACATCACTAACATATGTCGCTCGCTTACTAGATCTTTTCCGTGGTGGTTTTCGTTACAATCTCAACCCATTTAATGCGGGCCGGGCGTCCTAATTTATCTGAAAATACGTTACATCCCGAAGAAAAACCGATATTTTTTATTCAATATGCGCGCACTTATTATATCTAAAATTGATGAAATGGAATATGTACATTATTTTATTTTTTATACAGGGTATTCCACGTAACTGGTTCATTAAAAGTTTATGATGTTCTATTATTTACTTATATTTGAGATTATGGTACCATTATCTGTTCGATTGGAACTATAAATGCAAAATACCTTAACCAAAATATCACTTCCGGTTGACCGGAAATGGATGTCAACTTTGTTATTTTATTTATTGGATTCTACAACTATAAATACGTCAGTTTTCATTAGCTATTCCTATGGCTACATGTTGCCGTTTTTGAGTTATTTAAGTTTTTCTTTTTTTTTAGTCATAATCATTGCATCATTGCGAAATTAATATCTCGGTTAATACTGCAAGTAGAGACTCCAAATTTGCTATATTATGAATGTAGATATTACTCTAAGAAACGGTAAGCACACTTTTCACATTCTAACATACAGGGTGTTCAAAACTGAGGAACAAAGTGACATAATTTCAAATGCAGAAAACTCATTTTTTTTAAATAGAACACCCTGTATTTTAATTCGAAATTAGGAAGTAAATATCATCCCCTATCACTTTATATCAGCATTCCCTATACTATATTTAATAAGATTTTCAGATATGAGCGATTTTTGTTAAAGTAGCCCTATCTTTAAATGTTTGTAGCTGGCTCTGAAATGGATTCACGTCAAATTCATGTATTATTTTTGAATAACCATACAAGAATGTCTGTTCGAATATCATTGCTATTAATATTGCGTTGTACGAAAGTGTAATTACAATGATATACATAAACACTTTTGTTAGTCAAGGATTTGACATTAATCCCATTCAGAGCCAGCTACAAACACGCAAAGATAGGGCTACTTAGTCTGTTTAACAAAAAGTCTTCATATCTCAAAATCTATTAAAGATAGGTATAGGAAATGCTCATATAAAGCGATCGGGATGATATTTACTTCCTAATTCCGAATTAAAATACAGGGTGTTCTATTTAAAAAAAAAAGAGTTTTCTGGCATTTGAAAATATGTCACTTGTTCCTCAGTTTTGAACACCCTGTATGTTAGAATGTAAAGTGTTCTTACCATTTTTAGAGTTATATCTACATTCATAACATAGCAAATTTGGGAGTCTCTACTTGCAGTATTAACCGAGATATTAATTCTCAATGATGCAATGATTATGAGTAAAAAAAAGAAAAACTTAAATAACTCAAAAACGCAACATGTAGCTATAGGAATAGCTAATGAAAACTGACGTATTTATAGTTGTAGAATCCAAAAATGAATAAAAAATATATCATTCTATTTAAAATAACAAATTGACATGCATTCCGGTCAACCGGAAGTGATATTTTGGTTAAGGTATTTTATTTTATAGTTCCAATCGTACAGATTAATGGTGCCAAATCTCAAATATAAGTAAATAAATAGATCATAAACTTTTAATGAACAAGTTTACGTGGAATTCTTATAATATTAAGAATATGTAGGCATTATTGAATAATTGAATACGAAAAGTATGTTTCACGATACAATTTTTGTCGTCAAAAATATATGTATCAAAAATATGGATAATTAGTTAACAAAATAACAAAAAAAATATTCTTTTCTGCTTTAAGAAATATCTAAATATCTTAAAGTTTATTTTACATAAGGAAACTTCATTTCAATTACACCTTTGACTTTTCAGAGCGCATTGCAGAGAAAGATGGGAAATATAAAAGTTTGTGAATTTTTATCTACAGCCCTTTCCAAAAGAAAGTAGATTAGAGCAAAAGTATTCGATTATATCTATTGTATATATTGTATAGTGGTATAGAAATATTTTCTGTGATTACGTATTCACTCAAATGGTATTAAAATTGTTTAAAACAGCAAATATGTGTATCATCAAAAAATAGTGGATATTTTTAACTGTTGCTTGCATTAAAATATTTTCCGAAAAAAAAAACGATGCACTTTTGATGCATATGGTATGTGCTATTTATTGAAGTGTTTTTTTTTTAACACTTAACATCGTTGCTTGGAAAATTAGTATGAAGAAAATTGTGAAATCAGTAGATATAACCATTTTAATGCGATTCGTAAATACTGTTCTCTCCAAACTGCTTTGCACTAATCAAAATTCATATTGATATGAAAACGAAGTGCCCTTTCATCGATGGTAAAGTTGTGTGTTTGTAAACATACTAAAAGCAGATACGAGAATGAATCCCTAAATTCAAAAGATCGTGTACTCTTCCGCGCATGATATTGGTCTCCATAAAATCTGAGCAAGGGTTACAACACGGAACGAAAAGTTTACGATTCTGTCTCGTTTTGTTCCCAATAATTTGAAAGTGAATAAAAAAGAAATATCTTGTGGGGTTTCTGAAACTTATCGAGTATACCTAATGAATACGAAAGAAATTTTCAGTAGTAAACTTGCATACCTTATCACGTTGAAACTCTAGAAATGTCTAGTATTATTTTATGGTAGATAAAAGAATCTATAAGTATGTATGTTGAAACTTAAATGAAGAGTGAATGATATGCCTATTCTTGACACTCTGTATATACGCTCTAAATTTACTTAGAAGTTAAAGTAAACGCGAAGATCGATTCACATTTCGGGCTTCTTATAGCCCCCAGAGGACGAACCTACAAAGTTTTATTTAAATCGGTTATTGTCACTTCCTCTCTCAGAAGGGGAGCTTTTCCGGGGTCGAGTGATACTTTGCCGGAGAAAAAAATCATACTGAGAGTTTGTTTTCTCTGATAAAAAATAAATTGATTGTAAATTATATCTTTCAGGAAATTACCTTTTCACTGCGAAAGTTTGGAAAAATTTGATTAAATTTGATAGCACTTACAGATTCCATTCTATTTTTTATTGAATAGAAAAAAAATGTAGCTAATTGTGTATTTATTCCGTTATAAATTTAAACGCTTCAATATGAGAACATGTGAGAAGATTTCACCTAGTATATGTACCTACAGGAAGAAATAGAGGAAAGACAGGATCTTAACTGGTAGTAAAATGGATCTCAAATATCGCTTTTAAGTGTTACATCTTTTCCCTTTTCTCGCTTCGGAGACAAACATTCTTGATTTCCTTTCTGCCCACTGTTACTAAAAGGTACTTTTCGACCAATTACAACATAAATATTTATAATTTCCTAATGCTTACTTATGTACAAGTTTTATGTCGGTATAAACACCTAATAGAGAGATGGCACCTCACTTGAAAGCTACGCCGATCACAACAAAATCATTGAAATTTAACATTTAAGGCTGTTAGATATCATCGTACCTCCTATATAACTACTTATATGTCCGTTGGTGGCTGTTGTGTGTCCACCAGCTATCCTTATATGGCGCATTTCTCACATGTTTGTTACTGTTGTGTATAGCGTGACTGATGGCTTTATGCAAAGGTCGGGTTGTTTCGACTATCCTTTTTATTCTCTTTCGCTGACTGCGTGTAGCACGTCTGAATATTTTCAATCCATCAGGTATTGCCCTATCACATATACAGGGTGTTTTCGTTTAAAGATTTTAAGGGCATGTAGTACGATCGAAAATAAGGTTAAAAGTCATAATAAACATATGTTCACAAATCAACCGTTTACGAGATAACAGCGAGTGTTCCTAGCAGTACATGGATATAACATATCCCAGTAAACAGGTGCTTATCAGCTATTGTTTTATGACGGTTCAATTTGACGTTTTGTGCAATTTGTAGCAATTACAATGGTTGCGTATTCTAATGTTGAAATGAGCGATATGGTGTTCATGTACGGTCGTGCTAATGGGAATTCTTTACAAGCACGTCGCTTCTATGCTGAAACGTTTCCTGATCGCCAACTGCCTTCGCATGTGATGTTTCAGACGGTGTTTCAACGACTAAGAGAAACTGGTTCGTTTGAGAAGCGGTCTTGTGATACTGGACGGCAGAGAATAGAATGTAATCCACAGATAGAAGATCGAATTTTGAATATTATTGATGAAAATCCCGAAACTAGTGTTAGAAGAATTTCGACTCAAGTGGGTGTAAGCAGCGATCTTGTTTGGAGAACTCTTCATGAGCAACTCCTATACCCTTATCATATCCAACGGGTAAAAAGCCCTTACTGCTCCGGATTATCAAGCGAGAAGGGCTTTCTGTGACTGGTTTTGCGAACAGCTGCTGATCGGCCAGATTTCGCTGATAACATCTTTTTCACTGATGAAGCTGGTTTTACTAAAAATGGAATATTAATTTCCACAACAATCACGTTTGGTTGTGACGAATCTCATGTTACCGTTGAAGCCAGGCACCAGGCAACGTTTCTCTCAAAACATCTGGTTAGACATGATAGGGGAACCGATTGCTTTTGCCACAACGCTTAACAGGTCCTGCATACCTCGAGTTCTTGGAAAATACTTTACCTGAACTTTTGGAAGATTTACCTATAAATCTAAGACTGAACCTCTGGTTTATGCAAGATGGAGCTCCACCGTACTTTACTTGTGCTGTTAGGGAACATCTTAACAATGAGTTTCCTGGGAGATGGATAGGGCGAGCAGGTCCCATTGCTTGGCCTCCAAGGTCTCCCGATCTAAACCCGTTGGACTTTAGTATCTGGGGTTATTTGAAAAGTTTAGTGTACGCAACACCGGTAAACGATCTTCCAGAGTTGCGCCAACGAATAGAACACTGTTGCTAGATAATACGAGAAAAAATCTTGTTTTTTGAAAGAGTGCGCGCTTCCTTTGAAAGCAGATGTAGATCCTGTGTCGAAATGGAAGGACGTCATTTTGAACATCTTCTTTAGTTATAATCTATTTTATGATAAAATTAACATCTTAATAAAAACCGCTAAAACTTATTCTGCAATTGCGATAAAATCGCTGTTATCTCGTAAACAGTTAATTTGGTAACATATGTTTATTATGACTTTTAACCTTATTTTCGATCGTACTACATGCCCTTAAAATCTTTAAACGATGTTTCAAAACACCTGTACACGAGTACTTAATGTCAAAGCGACTATAAAATATACGACGTATAAACAAAAATGTGTATTATTAAGCTCCTTTTTGTGCGTCTAAAAATATGTACTAATTTCAAACAAAAAACCTAAATGAGTTAGTCAAAATATTCGTCAAAGAGTTGTAGATCCAAAGATAGAATGCTATTGCCATGTGTAGGCTTGCGAAGGGATGCTCCAGTTCTTGACACTAGCTCCATTATTGCCACTTCGTCCCTCTCTATCATTGCTGTCAGATGCTTTTCTTTTTCTGAATTCACCGATTCACAGATTGCCATTTAAAAGCTTCAGGGTGATTTTACGTCTAAATCAGGTGGATTGTCAAACTTTGTAATACGCGACTATGCGTTTGTATTACATAAGCCCCTTTATGTCATATTTAACTTATCTTTGACAACCTGCACTGTTCCCGATTTTGGAATGCAGGTTCTATAAATGAGACCATCATTCTAACATTGATGATTATAATCCTATCTGTATATTATTCTTCTGCGTCCAAGTTGATAAACGCTTGCTTCATTCCAAATTATATAACCGTCTAAAGTCTCCTATTTCTTGCACCTATTCAATTATACCAGCCATTCCAATATGTACAGATCTCTTGCTGGTCGATCCAACTAATCCTCTGAGCTCATCCCATTACACAGACTCTTTATTTATAAAAACTAAATTATTACAAATCATCCCAACCCGTGCTCCACCTAAAAAAGGTACTACACGAGGCTACCTATTCTAAGTACTATATGGGTTCCATAACAATTCCTACTCTAACTAGATAATTTCCCTATGATTCTTAATAACAAAAATATAATACAGTAGCCTCGCGACCATATAAATTCTACTTTTGTGAAATGATGAAATATGTGAAATGTGATTAGTGCACATCATCGCGAGTCTACTGTAAATCGGTCAGCTATCAGTTATTATGAACGACTTTCGTTATCTCCCAGCATTCCACCAAGGACACTGATTATATATAAAATACTTATATAAAATCAATGGCCACGGAGTAAGGGAAAATCATGGCAAAAACCTTACTCTGGGAGGAATCCCATTACACAGTCTGTAGATGGCATTTCCAGTGTTTATCCCAAATTTCAGTTACAGGTCCTACTAGCAGATCCATTACTACGCGAAGATGATTTCCACTTGGTCAGAACAACAAGTTCATCTGCATATCTCAAAGTTTTATCTCCTTCATTGTTCAGCTTTACTAATAGCTCGTCTATGACCAGGCTCCACAGCACAGGGGAAAAGCTCTGTCAAGCAGTTTTTGATCAGCCTCCAACCCATTGCTACTTCTCTTAAATAACATACTAAACTTCTGCAGCAAAAGTTCCGGCCACTTTTGCAGCATAATTGGATAAATATGCAACGCAGTTCCTTAGTGAAAAGCTTGAGCAATGTCAGCAGACCTATATATGTCACTTACATGAATTTTGAAAAGCCCTCGCCTTGTATTCCTAATCAAATGTGAGGTTCTAGCATACAGAGACAGTTCAAATATTTCTTGTAATATCTCATCACCTGAATCATCTCCAATCTAGTTTGAATAATACAAATGACAGTAGTAGGTCTACTAAAAAATTCCACTTAAACATTAAAAAATGTAGAGTCATATCCAATTTTAGAAATAACAAATCTGATTATTCAGTTGATAAAATCCATATAGCTCCCAAAAATTTTATTAAATACTCCGGTGCATGTATGTATGTAGATAGAAGGGTGGTGTTACACTGCGATCTAAAAGATCTCTTGTGTCCCCTATTCTTGCTGCTTTACAGCTGGCCTTCCAATCCTATTCCTTTCAGAAAGTGTAGGATGTCAGAGGGCCCCAGTCTAAGTAAGTCTCCCTCTTCGATTTCACATGCTCCCAGGTGCCCTCGAATTGCACAGTGCTACGCAGTTTGAGAGGAGGTGGATGGGTGTTTCATCCTGTTCCCCACAAAATCTACATTCAGAATCCTTTCCCAATCCAAGCTTACGCAGGTGTCCTTTCAGTCTACAATGGTCTGAAAGTATTCCTGTTAATATGCGAACATTATTCTTACTCAGGTTGATGCATTCTGTAAACCTCTTCTGGTTATAAGTTCCCAGAAGAATTTCACTTTGCCTCATTCCCTGGAGATTTTCCCAGTAACTGGATTTTCTCTGCTCCATTTCTATTTTTAGTTTCTTCAGTATTGTACTGCTACTTAACCCGCAAAAGGGTTCAGGCCCTATAAAAGGCATTCCAGCCCCTTTTTTTGCGAGGTTATCCGTTATTTCGTTTCCTTCCACTCCTGTGTGACCCGGAACCCACAGGAGGGTTACTTTATTTATTTTGCCTAGCTCATTTAATTTCCCTAGGCATTCCCAGACCATCTTGGAACTGATTTCATATGAGCTCAGCGCCTTGATGGCTGCTTGACTATCAGACACGATGATAATCTCCTGCTTCCGATAATTTCTATCCATATTGAACTGAACACATCTTTCAATAGCGTGTATTTTCGCCTAAAATATACTTGTATATTTTCCCAAGCTTTCGAAATATGTGGTTCTAGGCCCATATATTCTTATTCCAGTTCCCTCTGCCGTTTTGGAGCCATCAGTATACCATTTGATGGCGTTTCTATTCAAGTTCAAGATGGTGTTATGATTCCACTCACTCCTGTTACTGAGCTTTATGACGAATTCCTTCACAAAGCTGAATTTTTTTAGCATATCATCCCGGGGCATATCCCAGATTTGATCACCGTCAGGAGATTGAGGCCTATGCCTAATCATTCCTTCCTTGACCATTCTGAGTGTGGTTCTTTTTTCCACGCCCTCTACTACAATGTGGAAGAGGGTAAGATCCAATACTACTTCGATAGCTGCTGTTGGACAGGTTCTCAATACTCGGGTGTAACTTTTGATTCTCAATTGCAGTTCAATGATCATATTAATCTGATCTGCTATTCCGCTCAGATTCTCAATTCGTTTTGTAGACAATTCACAAAGCTATCTCTACTGAGACCTTCATACTGTTCCTTTGTTGGCACTAAGCTGGAGAATACTCCAGCAATAGCAACTCCTATCGGGTGATTTGTTAAAAATATTTGGGGTTTAGATCAACTGGCACTTATTCCTCTCACATCATATCGCACAAGAAAGTATTTTTCACCATGCCATAAAATGTCCAGCAGATGTTTGCTCTAGTTTACTCACTAAGCCAGCTCGAAAACATCCAGAAACAAGATCGGGGGGTTACTAATTGCAAAACTTTTAACTCCGGCGAATTTACTTATGCCTAATAAACGGGAGTCCCATGTCGTTACGTGGAGTATCATTAAAACATATAACTGCACCGTAAAACTCCGCATAGCATACGTAAACAGGGCGGCCAACTTAAAATCTTTACTGAAACATAAATCTACGAAAACTGCAATTTAGTTTTTATTACCTTATGATTACAAGTGGAAACGAAACGTATGCATGCCGGTTTAAAATTCACTTTAATTCTGAAGTGCTTCCCATTGGGTTCAAGTAGGTATATAGCGTATTTGGGGATAGGAAGTATAATGGGTATTGTAAAATAAGAAAGGCATATACATAATGTATGAGCACGATATAAACATTTACGATGTTGTATATGTCTCTATAAACTTGTCGATTTCCCTTCAAAAACTCGACAGTTTATTGTGTAGGTATTTTACAAGCCGTAGATTATGGAGGGGAATTTGTAATAAGGGTTTATAAAGATTCGTTAAACCTTATTTATATCCCTCATTGTATTATTCCGGAAAGAAAAATTGATTTAAGGTAACGTTTCTCGAAATCCACTCTCGACAATCAGACAAAACGAAAACAAGACACCTTTTATTCGCCAATTAAACGAGTTAACTTGCATAAGCGCTCATATTTCCCACTCGGCAGGTGACTTAAATTTCAATTAAACCTAGCAGGCGAGTCCATTAAACACGTCAAATGTTAATTACGTGCCGCTCTCTGGGAATCATCTCTGCGTGTGGTAGACATACGTTATGCGACACACTGAAAACATTGTACCTACGTATATATAGAGGAATGTGCCGTGTAAAGTTCTTTATGAACAACTAAATAACTACGAATCATCTTAGTGACTAGTTCATAGAATCGCGAGTCTACTGTTAAGCGGTCAGCTATGAGTTCTTATTATATTTGCGCCCATGGAACGACTTTAGTTATCTCCCAGCATTCGTTGAGGAGTAAGAGAAAATCATGGCAAAAACCTTACTCCGGGGGCAGGATTTGGGAAAAAGACCCAGGTGAGAAATTATTATTATCTTTCTGAATTTTGAAGAAGTAGCCTCCACGGTCCCCTCGATTCCGACAGCGAGTAGCTACTCCACTTCACTGTAAAAAAAAGTTGCAGTAATCGTTGGTAACAAAGTTGCCTACAATTTTACGAGGTAATTTTGCTTCGTAAAGTAAAAATTCTACCACCTAGTAAATTTCACATGCTGATGTGTTTTTCAAAGATTGTACTGTAAAATTCGTAAATGTAATATTTATATGAATTCTATATTTACCGAACACTGAAGTAATTTTCATATGTATTTTTATAAAGAGAGCAAGCAACTTATCTAATTCTTTTATAGCACCTAGTAGGTCATACTGAATCGCTCAACCAGGGATCAAGAATGAGCACGCTCACGCGAAACCTACGATTGTTTGTGACGTACATGATATCATTGAGCCAATAATAAGTTCGACAAACGAATAGAATTACCTACGCGCACAGATAAATAATCCAATAACCAATCACATTGCGGCGTATGAATTTCGTATTTTCCATGATATCTATAGTTTTACCCGAAAATTCAAGTAAAAACAAATAAATATAAAAGATGGATGTCAACTTTCTGATTTTAAATAGAATGATATAATTTTTTATTCATTTTTGGATCCTACAACTATAAATACGTCAGTTTTCATTAGCTATTCTTATAGCTACATGTTGCCGTTTTTGAGTTATTTAAGTTTTTCTTTTTTTTTTAGTCATAATCATTGCATTGTTGAGAAATAAATATCTCGGTTAATACTGCAAGTAGAGACTCCAAATTTGCTATGTTATGAATCTAGATATAACTCTAAGAAACGGTAAGCACACTTTACATTCTAACATACAGGGTGTTCAAAACTGAGGAACAAAGTGACATATTTTCAAATGCAGAAAACTATTTTTTTTTAAATAGAACATCCTGTATTTTAATTCGAAATTGGGAAGTAAATATCATCCCCTATCGCTTTATATGAGCATTCCCTATACCCATCTTTAATAGATTTTGAGATATGAGCGACTTTTTGTTAAACAGACTAAGTATTCTTTTTTTTAAAATAGAACACCCTCTATTTTAATTCTGAATTAAGAAGTAAATATCATCCCCTATCACTTTATATCAGCATTCCCTATACCTATCTTTAATAGATTTTGAGATATAAACGACTTTTTGTTAAACAGACTAAGTAGCCCTATCTTTGCGTGTTTGTGGCTGGCTCTGAATGGGATTAATGTCAAATTCACCGACTAACCAAAAGTGTTTATGTATATCATTGTAATTACACTTTCTTACAACGCGATATTAATAGAAATGACTATTCGAACAGACATTCTTGTATGGTTATTCAAAAATAATACATGAATTTGACATTAATCCCATTCAGAGCCAGCTACAAACAGTTAAAGATAGGGTTAGTTAGTCTGTTTAACAAATAGTCGCTCATATCTCAAAATCTATTAAAGATAGGTATAGGGAATGCTCATATAAAGTAATAGGGGATGATATTTACTTCCTAATTCCGAATTAAAATACAGGGTGTTCTATTTTGAAAAAATTGAAGTTTCTGTATTTGAAAATATGTCACTTTGTTCCTCAGTTTTGAACACCCTGTATGTTAGAATGTAAAGTGTGCTTACCGTTTCTTAGAGTAATATCTACATTCATAACATTGCAAATTTGGAGTCTACTTGCACTATTAACCGAGATATTAATTTCTCAATGATGCAATGATTATGACTAAAAAAAAAGAAAAACTTAAAATAACTCAAAAACGGCAACATGTAGCTATAGGAATAGCTAATGACAACTGACGTATTTATAGTTGTAGAATCCAAAAATGAATAAAAAATTATATCATTCTATTTAAAATAACAAAGTTGACATGCATTTCCGGTCAACCGGAAGTGATATTTTGGCTAAAGTATTTTACATTTATAGTTCCAATCGAACAGATAATGGTACCAAAATCTCAAATATAAGTAAATAATAGAACATCATAAACTTTTAATGAACCAGTTACGCGGAATATCCTGCATACTAAAGCCAACACAATGTTTGTTTGTTTGAAATATAAACTTGGTGCAGTGAAAACGTATTTTGCGTTAACATTATTCATCTGTTTTATGTTATTTAATTTAGTGTCCAACCAACATTTTATGCTAACACCGTTTTATGGGTTGAGTAAATCCAATGGTTGTGTTGTTTATATACAACCCAAAAAGTGTGTTAAATTGACGCATTTTGCGTTGACTAAACATAATTTTTTTCTCACAATCAGTGCAATGAACCATTTATTCAAAGCTTTTAATTCTTTCCAAAATTGATTTAAGCACCTACTTTACTTAGATCAACAAATAAATATTGAGTTTGCTCGATTCCCATATTTCTCAATCTGAACAGGCTCTTTATTATCCTAAAAAACATTCCGGGAATGTCACTCAAGAGACATACGACATATTTCCCAACGCGGCATCAAGCATTAAGAATCTCCTAAAACAACAAAACCCGAATTTCCGGCATTTCTTCATATTATTCCGACCGACATCGACAGTAGAGTGCTGGAGAGAGGTATACATACATATAGTATATGTATGTCTCGCTCCAATTCGCCTATACCCTTAATACACGAAATATTTTCGCCACAAAAAAAGGAAACGTTATGCCTGATGGTAGGTTTTCGTAAATCACGGCCACGTTCTTGATTTCTGATATCGTCTACCTCGCTCGCTGTGGATTTCTAATAAATTATCCTGAAGGCGATACTTACACATTAGCCGGCGTAAATATGAAACCGTAATCGATAATGATGTATGAGCTGAGCGTCTAAAAGCGGTATACGTTTGAGGACCGTAAGGGACGAGATCAAATATCGATTTAAGGGATACGGTGTCCAGTAGTGGATGTGATTTATTGAGTAAAGTACATTGACATAGTTATCTTATGAAGGAATACTTTTCTTAATCTTTGTGCCTTTGATATGATCTTTATTTGTTATCCAAAACGTTTAATTTAAATAAAAAAAACTGTCATTGAAATTTTTATTATAATATATAAATAAATTATAATTAATTTTGATAAATATTGAAATTGAAAAAACTGAAGAAATTGATTAAATAAAAAACAAATATACCCCACTTAAGTTATCGTTGGGTTTGATGGGGGTAAAAAGATTCTAACGTAGCAATGTTCCAACGTACACTGTAAAAAAAGTTGCAGTAAAATCGTTGGTAACATAGTTGCCTACAATTTTACAGTTAAATTTGCTTGCTGATGCGTTTTTCAAAGATTGTACTGTAAAATTCGTATGTAATATTTAGCCATATACCATAACATCCAGGAAATCTCCCTTTCCTGGATGTTATGGTCAAGAAAACAAAAGAGGGAATGCTACAGCACGCAGTATTTAGAAAGAAGACGCACACCGATAGATATCTGCATGCAAGATCTCACCATCATCCGATGCAGAAGAAGACATTAATACAAACTTTGCTATCCAGAGTCGAAACCATCAGTGACGAACAACATCTTACCAGTGAAAAGATACATTTGGAGGAAGCACTAAACAAGAATGGTTACACTGACATCGACATAAGGAGAGCCACTAAGAAAGAAGACGACACTGGAGAAAACTACAGAACCACGAAGAGGGATGGCGTGTTTACCTTACATAGCAGGAGTCACCGAAAAAGTAGGCCGAATTTTGAAGAAACATAACGTACAAGTACGCTTCGGGACTGCAACGTCGATCCAGCAGTATCTACCAACCGCAAGGATAAGATACCCAAGGGCGCACAGAAGGTATCTACAAGATAACATGCCAATGCGGACAGTGCTACGTCGGACAAACAGGAAGAGCCATCGACATAAGAATAAAAGAACACGAGAGGGACGCAAGATTAAGAAAGACCGAGCAATCAGCGGTGGCAGAACACATGCACGACACCGGACACAAAATGGATTTCAAGAATGTAAAGTAATAACTACCACCAAGAACTACGGGAAAAGACTCATCAGGGAAGCCATAGAAATAGAAAAGAATGAAACCGTTAACAGAGAAGAAGGGTACCACCTTAGCAACACGTGGAAGAGCCTACTACGAACCGTCACGGTCAATGGAGCGGAAAGTACACGTTGGATGCACCAGGGCGTATATAAGAAAATGTCGGACCATGGAGAATCAGTTCAGTTATCCTGAAGAAGCTGTCAGTATGAACAGCGAAACGTCGAGCGAAAGTTTGACACACGGCGAAACCCGCAAGAAGCTGTTTGTATAGTTTACACCGGCCGTGAAAGCCTACGCAGTGTTAATACAAATATTGTACTGTTTTTTCCTGTATTTTCCTTTTGAATTTTTGTTACATCTTAAACTTACATGAAAAGCTATAAATTTTAAACCGAAATTTCTTTTCCATGTTAAATATCCTAGAAAAACATGTAAAACAAAATTTACATGATTTATTGTGGTAAATTCACAACGTTATTACATGTAATATTTCTGATTTACCATGGCAAAATTACTGTAATTTTTTACAGTGTAGAGATGTGGACTACGTCCAGCTCCACGATGTAACGGGTCTTAGCAATTTATTCGCATCTTCTAACAGGCAACAATTTGGGCAATTGTTAAGACCAGTGTTACTTTTCGTTTTCTTACTTAAAACTGCAAAAATATCATCTTCAAGAGAAGCAAAATACTGCCCCTAAAATCATAGCATCAGGGCTACAGTGGTGTCGTCAGCATAAATAAATAATCAATGACTAATTTATAATGGGAACTATATCATGAATAAATAAGATAAATAACAAAGAGCCAAGAATGGATCCGTGTGGAACACCAATGGTTACATGCAGAACTGGAGAAGGCACATCCACAAATCGATCGTCAGTTTTAAATTGTATCTTATTACCTGATAAATATCGCCTAAATCAATCCGTCACAGCTATAGTATTATTTTGAATAAGTAGCAAACAAACTCACAAAAGAAACAAATTAATTTCGTTTTATATATTTTATACTTAAATTCACTTTTACTGTGCTAAACTTTAAAATTAAAAACCTTTCTTGTGGCTAGAACTTTTTTGGACTAGGGCTCACGTATGGTACATATTAAAAAAAAAACATATTTTAAATTAGTTGTCATTTTTTCAAACCATTCATATACCTAACTGCTATTGTAAGCACTGATGTATGTAAATTATAATTTCATCTTTATATTAACTGTTATTGACCAATGTTTGCGAATTTGCTTTTATGCAGTGATGGCAATAAAGACAAAGACAATTATTAATTTGAATAGAAAGTTTTATCATCAACAGCGTTTTACTTTAAAGGAGCTACTTTAAGTAATGGGCAATGAATTATTCATAAAATTACTCATATGCGTGTAGACGTTTCCTGTATTGTACCGAGTAAAAGATAAACAATCCATGGTTTTTTTTTTTCATACACAGGTGTTAGCCTAAATACATAAAGTATGCATACATTGTCGCACGATATTTACAAAGAATGTAAACAAACGATGGACAAATATACTTATACATACAAAGCAAACAATCGAGTATAGTAGAAGTCTCACACTGCAGAATCGTCACAAACATAGTTTATTTTCCACCTCATCGAAATATATAGAATCACATCTAATTTCAGTATCCTTCGCACGAATATTCTGTCAAGTGACGTCCAAATTCTCTCCATCCACGAATTTTAAATCCACCATTTGCGGATTATTATAAGGGAGTCGAATCTCCAGTTTTACAGCCACGCCGTACTGCTTCGGACAAACCACGTTCTCTTCGTCTAAGACTTTGGAATCGATTTCCTCCACAGATTTATTACCGAGAATTATATCGTTCCTCAAATGGCCATAGCTTCTTTTTATTTGTATCGGCGCCTCCTCAAGACCACATTGTAGCTGTATGTAACATTTGACGCCATTATCCGTTGTCACAGTGGCGCCCTCTACTTCGGGACGAACGTAGATTTCGACAACCTCTCCGCATTCGTCCAATACTTCCCTGTATACCGGGGTTCTGTGGCCGCAACAATCGCGTTTGGATATTTTCGACGTTTCGAAACAGTGCTCGAAGTAAACGTATTCGGTGGAATCGCTCAGTGACCTTGAAAATTCTAAATCCCTACGGTATTGCTCCGATTTCGTCAATAAACCATTGTGGACATTCACTAACAGCACTAAATACTTCATCAGGATGTCAGCTTCGGCTGCAGACAGATTCCTATTGTGACAATCATTCAGAAAAGAGATGTCAGGTAGATAGGATAAGAATCTCGAATCCCCCAAGCGATAATGCCCAGTAATGTAGCAAAATTTATTCGGGATGTCGTAAATAACACAAATTTCATAGTAAGCGTCCTTTAAAGTATCAATCAGATCCATTGTTCGCACGCCTAAAGGGAAAACATCCTTCAACTTAGGTTCGCTCTTCTCCATGTTCTCCAGAAACCTCCTAATCTTATTATGAAGGTTCATACCTAGAGACGGCCACGTTCCGAAAATATTATATTTCATCGAAGTTACAACATTCCTAAATCCATTCAAGACAAATCCGACGGGTAAACATAAATCACTCCTCTCCAATATATGCCTGTTTAGGATAATCAAAGTGTTCAAACTCAAATTCAATATCTCCAAAGTATTGTACGCTCTCAGCAAGATGGATTTTTCATCGACTGGTAGGCGTTTCACGAGGAAATGTCGATTTATATCGTGCATATACTGATGCAGTTCGTGTTTCATATCGGTTATGCTGCGGTTCAAGTATTCGCCGCAAGCGTTGTAGAAGAACTTGCTCGTACCTCTGATCTTATTGATGTCCGGGAATGAGAGGTAGGAGAAGATCTTCTCGATGACGGTGTGTGGTAGATCTGTGATGGTAATTTCTGGAATATCTGCGTTCGAAGACATTGCAACGGAAATTTTGCATGGTTTCCCGAAAGAGTATGACGCGTGTACTGAGAGATATGTCACAGAAAGTGTCATTTTTGACGTGTCAGGATCGTAGTGAAAGTATCTGAGGAAAACGAAAATGTTACCAAACTCTCTGATATTAGTAGTATTCAGAACAAATTTATAATATAATTCTACCCTGCTTTAAAATACTTTCATGATTAGGGTAGAACATGTTTTTTTTTACTCATTGGTCACAGTGGATGCACGCTCTAATTACTTTGACCAGAGTTACAACGAGTAAGGACAAGAGAGGAGTTATAGCGGTCCAAATTTCTAAACCTAACTTCACACAAACAACAGCTTCCCAAAATGGCAGTTTGTTATTGTTTACGTTCGTATCTACACAAATTAGTTTACTCATCCGTTTAATCTATATGATTTACTTGTTTTATTTATTTATTTTACGTATTCTATTAGTTTTAAATTGCCCCTGCAGTTTTAAAAACATTTAATGAACTATGATATTCTTGTGTAAAAGGTAAGATCGGTGGCCAGTGGCCATAACATTTACATACTTTCTTATATATTATATTGTTAGGTTGAAGTGAAATAACTCAAATAATCGTGAAAGAAGACACCAATGAGTATCATGTTGTAGTGCCAGTCACTCTCGCAAGATAAATTTTGATGCTAACGATGGTCGCAGTTTCTTGGGATTTCCGAATGAATCTAATATATATGACACGACAAGAATTAAGAAAGTACATGAATAAGAAGAACTATTATCGTTGTGCAGAGATTCCTAGGTCACATTAAATCAATTTTATTTTTAGATACACATTTTAGCTAGATGCTACACATTTTAACTAGATTGCTATTTACCGCAGTAACCTAACCTAATTCTTTTATGTTCAGTTTTTAAAATAATGTGATTTTGGTTTGAACTGCATTATACTAGTATAAATTTTAATCACATTTATTCATATTATAGACAATTCGATATTATATAGTCTACTTCTGAACTCTATCCACTTGTGCACCCCTGGACATTATTGTTAACAAACCAGGGTCGAATGTTAGAAATGAAGTAGTCGAATAAAAAGGAACAATCTTTGTATCGCACAGAACGATATAGTCATAACTCTTGAACCCTAATTAAAAGTTATTGTGTATTCGTGTCAGAAATTTGAAAGTCCCTTCCACCGATGCTGTTGCATTTTTATTAATTTATTTGAGAAAGAACCACAACATATTTATTCCTGGAAGAATCTTTTACACTATAAAAATATAAACAAAGATTTATTTCACAAAAAGGAAAGAATATGAACATAATTATCGTAAAACACTTGCAAATATATGTACCTATCACTTAATCAAACATTATTTTACTGGAATCGTGTTTTTTATTACTATAAACTGTTCATAAATATTTGCAACAAAATCAGAATAAAAAACGCATAAATTTGTGTATTTTTTTAATCTATTTTTCTACTTCCTTTAAAATATAAATTATTCTACACGTTTGAAAATTCCCGGCAACAGCTTTACAAAATGGCAGCTGGGCTTGAAGGTCATTCAAAACGAACCACTCAAGAACAATGGATTTTTGCGAACATGTCCTTATTGTTATATACTGTGTTGGCGTGCGTGTTGTAGTATCTTTCGATTATTTATCTTACAATTTCTTTCAAATCGTTTATATTTACATCTAATATCACCAACAATAGTATTTCTGAATACTGTAAGAAAATAAGGGAATTTATCTGTGGTAATAGCTCAACAAACAGGTAAAAAATCAATATTGACATTAAGTGAAATAGTTTATTACATTTTATAATTTTATAGGCTTATCATACATTTCAGCGCAATGAGCTGTCAAAAGAAAGTTACATTTTCATCCCTATAAAGTTTCTAGGGTACAGGAATTATTACCATTGGATCACGATAGGCGATTGGAATATTGTCATTGGTTTAATAACAATTTAAGAGACGATGACTTGCTAAACAAATCATTTTTCTCGGATGAAGCCTGGTTTTATCTAACAGACTATATCAATTTACAAAACTATGTAATCTGGTCTGCAGAAAATCCACACGAATTTCTAGAAACGCAATTGCATCCCGTAAAAGTTGGAGTTTGGTTAGCTATGTCCAGGCAACGAATAATAGGGCCAATTTTCTTCGAGGAAACTGTAACAGCCCAACGTTACCAACAGATGTTGGAATTGTTTATTGCAGAGTTACAAGAAAATGAGCTTGAAGCAGGTTATTTTTAGCACGATAATGCTCCAGCACATACTGCTCGACAAACCTGCCAATATCTTCAACAGTTTTTTTGCTGACAGGTTCGTTAGAGCACAAAGATGGCCATCAAGATCGCCTGATCTAACCCCATTAGATTACTTAATGTTCGACTATCTAAAAAATAGGATCTATAGAAACCGCATGCATACCATAGAAGAACTGAGAGATGCAGTTTTGTCACTTAATAATCATACTAATTGTATGTTATAATTTAAAGTAATAAAGAAATTTAGTTAAACACCAGTTAGTACTGAATTGTAAAATCATAATTTAGTAAAGTGAAATTAATTACATTTCATTTTTACAAGCAGAAACACCAATCCATAGTCGTTTATATAATGCGAGTTCAAATACAGGTTACGTTTTCCTTATTTATGACAGATCCGTTTACTTTCTTATGTTCCAACACTGACTTAGTTCAAACCTTCATTACAAACACGCGGCATATACCTACACCCTGTTACTATCTATAGGAGCGGAATTGACAATCATTTTGAATCTCTGTGTATGAAGGATTTTGTGCATTTTTAAAAATAAATAAGTTAGTTTCACTAGATCAATTTGCTTTTTTAAAAAATTCTTTTGGGGCACTTTGATATAGGAAAGTACGGGGCACAATGATGCGTATCAATGTACCCCGTAACTGTATTAAATTGCCCCAATATGATTTGTAAAAATAGCCTTTAACGATTGGCACATTCGAAATGTTGATAAGAAATATGTACTAACTGAAGAAAATTATTCTTTTAAATAGCGGCAAAAAAATATTGCTTTGATTTAAAGAACCCTTTTCCTCTATGTACTTATGACAAATAAGAACCAACATAACCACAAAAATGTAAACAGAGGCATAAGTACCTCTAATAATAAGCGGGGATCGAAATCGAATCATCCCTTATAAAGATATAACCTACCTACGTATATAATTTAATAATATATCTACGTTAAAGAGTCTTAAATGAAACAAAATTACTCACATTATCGCGAACAAATTCTTTAAATCTCCGGTGGTATTTCAACCTTCATCTCACCGGCCACTTAAGTGTAATAACGCCTTCTCGCCTTCTTATTGAGCGACGCACAGTGATAATACGAGATAATTGAAACCTTATTCAGCTGGTGTAATAAAATTTCGATCGCAAATGACCAATTTGCCGTGATTAATGCACGATTTTCCGTTACAAATTACACGCAGCGCTTCCACTGAAACGATATCTGTATTTATGGTAAATAAATTAGGATGGTATAAAGATGCGAACTCACTATCGTATTCCTACGCGTTTCCTACACGATTCGTGAAGCTTATTAAAAGAGCGTATAGCACGACGTGCACGGATATAATTTAATGGTAGTAAATTATTATCAACGTAATAATCGATTGTGGTAATACCTATAATAATAAGAAATAAAGGAGGCACATTTATTTTGACAGTTACTTATTTAGAGGTTATGTAAAACTTTTACAAATTCGCTGTAAATTAATGGCCCAATAATCTTGTCAGCCGTAACGCAATACTTACCACTTGCGTCGCCAAAAGAATATTAACTAAACCGGAGGGAAGGATACGCCTCGTCGATCGTTAGAATATAAATGTGTGTCAATTGGGGTGCCCCATTACGTCGGTCTATATTGTTCTCAGACAACGCAATAAATACCCCGGGAGATGGCAGCCCTGTTGCGAGCTGAGAACGAGAGCTGTCATGTGAAAGAATTCGCAATTTACCGAAGCTGTTCGGGTTCACTGACGTCGGACCTATAACGTGATTAAATCAAACTTAAGAGCCACTATTTCGATAGATCTGGGCTAGTAGACGCATTAGCACGCACACAGTAACCAACGAAGAAATAAAAGTAAGTTTACTGTGTGAGCGTATTAGTTAGAATAAATACCATTTTTGACAAAGTAAGTACATTGATAAATAAACAAGTAAAACACTTTACGTGCGTGTAATTTTGTCAAGTTTGAAAGCTCAAAATTAAACTAATCATAACGGCTAGCAAGTACATACAATGTGTATATTTCCACGTGACAAGGTATAATTTTTAATATGAATCCGCCGACAACAAAATTACATACTGCGGACCGTAAACAATTTAAGCCGAACCAAATGTGCTTGCTTCTTATATCCCCGTATTATTTATGCACCGCAGGTCAGTGTAAATACCTATAATAACCTCTCTCTCTCTCTCTCACACAGACACTTGGGCTTAACGTTTTTATTGTAACAAGCGTAAATTTAATGCGTGTTCCTCTTGGCTCGAGGATCTTATAACCGTTTTTTTTTTTTCTTACTACGTAAGTATATATACGCATCACATCTGTGTCGGGAGATTTGTGAATTCTCATCACTTAATAATTCCCCGGAGATAATAATAAATTCCCTTTCTTTCATCGTTCGGACCTAAATTAGAAATCTGTTGTTACGTTCTTCTGTCGATTAGATGATTTTTATAACGCGTACCAGTTTGTGGAAAGAATTTGTTAAATAGTTGTTGTCTGGTGTGGCTTCGTGAATGAAAGAAACGTAGATATGCGGAAGTTGAGGTTAGAAATTTTACATATGCTGTGATATTCGTCTGTCACTTTGACGTATGGTATGACGAATTTGAAAATACGTCTATTGAGGCTATAAAAGCTTCATCAATACATATATTATCTCTGCCAATACATAAATAACTGTTATTTCAGAAAATATTTAAAAAAAAGCATAATATAATTTGAGATTATGGTTTCATTTATGCAATTACCACCGCTTTGATAAAAATGTGGTTTGGTTTTTATTTCGCGTTAGTCAATTCAAAAAGGTATTTAAGCAGGTATTAACCTTAATACTTCTCAACAAAAAGAACGACAATTCATATCGGAAAAAAAAGTTGTTACATCCCAAATAACAGCATATCTCTTTAATTACTAGCAGTATAATAACTTCATTTATAGACATTTATTTCATTTAAATGCACTTTAATTCTACCTAGTTATTAAACTATTAACTAATAATTTAATTATACATAATAACATATAATTACAGCTTACAGCCGTCCATTTATCCATATATTATGGGTTATTCGTCTTTTATTACAAAATTTATAGACATATACATAAAAATGTTTAGATTTATTGTCAACCTACAAAAGGTAAATTCTACATTAGATACAATACCATGTTGCACGTGTGTAGGAGGTATTATAGGAGTTAATCGATGGATGGATGTGGGTGTCAACGTCAAGTTGAACAATATTCCGGAATGATAAAATGAAAATGGAAAAAGAAGCGATGACCTGATTTAATGGGGAAGATGATCTTGACACAGTTTATTTAGCTGCTGTCTTATACATAAATATATATGCATCAAAGGTAGTTGCACGTGTGTGGGATAACTAGCTTTTATGAGGTTTTATTACCATCAGTAATATTCCATTCTAGTGTTTTTTCCACCAAAGCTCTACATTCGAGGCTTGTGCTACTTTTTGATTTAACCAGAAATACTCTATTATAATAAAACCGTTCTTGCAATAACAGTAGCAGTTCTGAAGATGCCCATTGCGATTTTGGACGAAACGTTGGCCAGAAGCGTCGAAAAAGTCAAAGGTTATACACAGAGATTCAAAATGATTGTCAATTCCGCTCCTATAGATAGTAACAGGGTGTAGGTATATGCCGCGTGTTTGTAATGAAGGTTTGAACTAAGTCAGTGTTGGAACATAAGAAAGTAAACGGATCTGTCATAAATAAGGAAAACGTAATCTATATTTGCACTCGCATTATATAAACGACTATGGATTGGTGTTTCTGCTTGTAAAAATGAAATGTAATTAATTTAACTTTACTAAATTATGATTTTACAATTCAGTACTAACTGGTGTTTAGCTAAATTTATTTATTACTTTAAATTATAACATACAATTAGTATAATTATTAAGTGACAAAACTGCATCTCTCAGTTCTTCTATGGTATGCATGCGGTTTCTATAGATCCTATTTTTTAGATAGCCGAACATGAAGTAATCTAATGGGGTTAGATTAGGCGATCTTGGTGGCCATCTTTGTGCTCTAACGAACCTGTCAGCAAAAAACTGTTGAAGATATCGACAGGTTTGTCGAGCAGTATGTGCTGGAGCATTATCGTGCTGAAAATAACCTGCTTCAAGCTCATTTTCTTGTAACTCTGCAATAAACAATTCCAACATCTATTGGTAACGTTGGGCTGTTACAATTTCCTCGAAGAAAATTGGCCCTATTATTCGTTGCCTGGACATAGCTAACCAAACTCCAACTTTTACGGGATGCAATTGCGTTTCTCGAAATTCGTGTGGATTTTCTGCAGACCAGATACAATAGTTTTGTAAATTGATATACTCTGTTAGATAAAATCAGGCTTCATCCGAGAAAACTGATTTGTTTAGCAAGTCATCGTCCCTTAAATTGTTATTAAACCAATGACAATATTCCAATCGCCTATCGTGATCTAATGGTAATAATTCCTGTACCATAGAAACTTTATAGGGGTGAAAATGTAACAGTCCTTTCTTTTGATAGCTCATTGCGCTGAAGTGTATGATAGCCTTTAAAATTATAAAATGTAATAAACTATTTCACTTAATGTTAATATTGATTTTTTACCTGTTTGTTGAGCTAATTACCACAGATAAATTCCCTTATTTTCTTACAGTATTCAGAAATACTATTGTTGGTGATATTAGATGTAAATATAAACGATTCGAAAAAAAATTATAAGATAAATAATCGAAAGATACTACAACACGCACGCCAATGTCGCTAAATGTCAAGAAAATGCATTTAATGTATGAAATTTGTATGTAGCTAACTTCGCTCATTAAATTGGTAATAAGTATAGATGAATTTTTCCGGAAAACAGTTTTTTTCTTACGACAATCATTTTGAATCACATGGTAGTATCCATTCGCTGTTAGACATACACTCGTTTTTCACTTTCTATAATAATATTGTTTCAAGTCCAAGTTCTTCTTGATTGTATGTGTAAACTAAGGTGGAAAAAATATTAGTCGAAAAATTGGAATGTGATACAGATGTATCAAAAACTGAATATAAGGTTTCATAAAATAATGTGGGCATCAATTAATATCTTCATGGTTTTGACATGACAAAAGACAAATCGATTCCAAGTAAAGTTGGATTAAATAGAAAATTAATGTATAGCTATAATATGATCAATTAAATTTACTCTTTAGCAAGCCATGATGTTGTTTATACAAAATATCTCAATCACAGTTTTTATTATCGAATGATACTTTAGAAATGGTGTAAACTTAGAAAATGGAGAATGGTTGTAGGGGAGGGTGGGGCAAGATGGGGCCACGAGGCATGATGGGGACATCGTCTTATCTACAAAACGGCAGTAAGCATCTGTCAAATAATAGCAGTCCTAATATTGACAAGTGCTGTTTTATGTTTGTTGTAATATAGGAAACTTTACTAGTCGTAATAACAAAGTTATTGCTGTTTGTGCGTGAACTTTGCAATTTCGTTATTATTTTGATGGTGAATTCAACGGCCAGTATCGGAAGCATAAGTAAATTATTTACAAATACGCTTTTTTGTGCTTATTAAATGACATGTATTGCATGTATTTTCTATAGTGTGTTATTTATTTATTTCAAATATTTAATATGTTATTGTAACATAACCAGAAAACGTCCCAAAGGGGCAAGATGGGGCTACTGGTATGGGGCAACATGGGGACATCATTATCTCACTCTTCAGTCTGGTCCGTTATGCCTGGATATGCCATTATGCTTTCTCGAAGACATAATGCTTATTTCTCATGTTAGGAATAAAGTACAAGTTCAATCAAGGCGTAACAAGGGAAAGACAACAATCCTTACAAGCACTACGTATAAAAAACTGCTACAAGAAAATAGAAGTCTGGAGAATCCCTAAGGCAACTAGAAGTGCTGAGGGAGAGTTAAAGGAAAAAATGACAAAGAAGAAAACAGAAGAGATCAAGAAGCCGAATTTTGTAAGGAAAGCAAAGAGATAGATTTTAGAAAACGTCAAGGAAATAATCAAGTTCTTCTGTTGAGGAGATGACGCTCAATGTTTAGTATTGTAAGGGGAAGTATTGATACAATGCCATGGATGGCGAGGTTGGGTACATGGAGGCTGTGCGAATAACGTGGATGAGTTCGTCTTCTATTGTCTCAATTGTGAAGATTAAGTTTAATACTCTTATCGTTATTGTATTTTTTTTTTATTTTAAGTAGTTCCGTACTAAGGAGTTTAAGCTTTGTTCCTGCATCTTTTTAAGAATATTTTAAGAATCTATTTTTTTTTTTACCTATTACCTAGATTTATGGTACGACCCATTCTTAACTGGAACCCCATCTTGCCCCCATGGTGGGGCAGATGGTGTATTTACACATTTCTTTTCAAAATTTTCTCACAACCTCAAGAGTACCCATCGAAAAATTGTAAACTCATCCATCAGCAGATAAATGTTCAAAGATTACAACAAGCGTACTTAGAACCTTGTATATCAATTTGCAATCCTGATGCAGTGTTCGAAAGCTTAATGCTCCCATCTCGCCCCACCTTCCCCTACTCTTTGAAGCCATATATAGAAGAATTTCGGACAGTAATATACATACAGACATACACTGTATAATATTTAGTATCCCTTAAGCCTGATCTTACTACAACTGTAAAAATCGGATGGAAGATATTAGGCAACTCTCGCGATTGAATTCTTTATACGATCCGTCTGTCTATTTATAAGGATTTAGATGCGTGCTTGGCATTCTACGGTGTCATTAGGTGAAGATTATGGTTAAAAAACTCGTCAAAATTCCACAAAACATTGTCGAATACCGCTTATATTTTACGCTTGTACGGATAATGTAAAACATAACGATGAACGCCCAAATATACGAAACTGCGTTGAGGCTATACACGTGTAACGTAAATGTCAACGACAATTAAAGTCCTCTTGGTCGTATATAAAACAGGCGGACGCAAAATTTTTATTTTTTACTATTTTCTTGTAGAGATCATTTTTTATGGACAAATTTTATGGTTGTAAAATGACGTAAAACGGTGGCACGGTTTAAAAGCTGACCTACCGGGTAGGCGTATTTACAACGTCTTCAAGTCGAATTTATGAGTGCCAAATTTTCTTAAAGTTTAGATGCTGAGATAATTTTTAAAACGTTAGCATGTGTATATGAGAAATTATTTTATTGCCAGTTAAAATAATTAGTAATAACATGAAGTCACAGACTCTACTAAATTATAGAAATGGGTAAACTAGCCTTCTATACTTGATTCTAGCAAAGTCTTTAACGCTCTTGTTGGCTTTTCTGTACTATGTGGGATTTAATTGTTCTTATTCTATTTTTTTTATTCATAATTATGTGTCAGGTGGGTCATAGCAGGTCGGATTGGATGGTATAGTAGATTGAAGAAAAAAAAGTATTCCATTACGAACTGAAGTCTCTCAGGTTCCATCCTTGATTCACTCTTCAGATCAGTTAAATAATACTATTATGTATGCAGATAACTTACAGCTCAGAAGATGATTTCAGTTAACTTATTGCATAATTATTCGATGGATATCTTAAAATTTTACTTATGATTTTTGTGCATAGATCGGTAATTGTAAATTTCCTAAGGCTTTATGTTATATGTTGATTGATATTATAAAAACACATGAAAGTAACCGTTAGAAATACTGATTTATAAAAATTGATCTAATGAACTGATTGCCAATTTTTTTTTAACAGGTATGAATGTTATGTCTTTACATTCAACTGATTGAGAAGTACCATTAGGTGCACTGCTGTGGCAACCCACATTACCGCGAGTGTATTTTAAGTTGCATATTTTGATGTGTAATTTCTCCAGTTTGCTGAATCATTGTATCGAGAAATTTCTACAATAATGCTTAGTTTGTATAAATTTTAGTTAAAGAATTACTTGTATGATTTATTTAATTAAGTGTTCAGTTTTAAATCAGTCTCTGGGCGTATTGTTTCTACGTCTGCGAGGTTTTCCGATGAAAAACGACTGGAGCATTTTGTGAGGCAGTTCCTTGGTAGATGTTAGCGTGAGTACATGTATTTTTAAATCGTTGATGCCATTTTGTTTATTCATTTATTATAGAGTTTTGATTTTTGAATTTATTCTGTCCATCAAGGAATTCGCTTTATAATAATTGTTATTATATTGATGTGTACACATTATAGATATAAGATCATTATTATTTTCGTGCAGAAAGATAGATTTAGTTTTAATTCTCTCATTATAGTTTTAAGAGTTAAATTTTTCTTTTGTTATTTACTAGAATTTGTCCACGCTTAATATAGTTTGTGTTCATTTGAAACCACGTGGATTGAATTGAAAGATATTGGATTATTTTCCTGAAGAACCAGATCTTTTGTTTTATATAGGAAATAGCATTGTCCTATTGTAAGTTAGAATCACGTGCGCCATCTATGAGACACCGAAACGTACTTCCAAACGGTTAGCGAGATCTGTCAGCATATCCCTAGGTATCAGTCTTAGTCGAGTCTTGATGCGAGACACGAGTACAATTCTCCGTTAACTGTTACGTATTGCTATGGTATGGCACCCCGGGTTTCGGAAATTTAAATCTGTATTTTTATTTATTCCAAATCAGCCTTGTCAAAACAATGATAGAGTTTCCACAATTCTAATATTTGTTAGTATCATTTTATTTGTTCAGTTGTGTATAGTTAATTTCATTTATTTGTACATTTTGCGTACTCCTGTATATAGTTTATATGCTAGTGTTTCCTTTGCGATGCGCTGTGCGTTCATCGGTCACAGATGTAAATTTCATATATATGGGAGTGTTTACCCTAGAGGCCCAGGAGTTACCAGATAGACGAGCGCGTGGATAGTCTTGTTTTGTTGTTTTTGGTTACCGTTTCTGGTAATTCTTTTCATTTCAAGATGTAGTTCGTTGGGTTGTTTTTTTTTTTTAAATCGTCCATCTAGTAATTCATTTGTTAAATAGTGTTAGATCGTTGTGCACAATTACATGTAAGGCTTTTTAATAATATTCGTTTTAGAAGTAATCGCGTTTAGAGTTTAAATTTTCCGTTTTTTTGTAGTTTTCAAATTAATGTTATTTTAATCACCTCGGGGTAGGTGAAGAGAAGCTGTGAGCTTGATTTAAATTTCATTTTTAATTTTGCTTGTTTCTCCACGTTGATTGAATTAAATTTTAGTTTGCTTTGAATTTTTGAAACCACGTGGATTTTTTTTTGTGGTATAAGAAATTCCTTCTAGAACGAATCCACCATTTTGTTTGCTAAAGGATTTGCATTGTCCTTTTTAAATTGTAGAATCTTATGCAGGTTTGTTTTTTGCCAGAATCTTATATTCATGGTTTTCATTTTTCCTGTAATTTGTATTAAATGTTTTTTTTTTTCTTTTATAATAAATCAAATGATTTTAAATATCATCTTAAATAGTTCTTTTATTTTTGAATCAGTCATTTCAATTTTTGGGGATTTTAAAGAAAGTCAATTTTGCAAACGCCCACTATTACTTTTTAAAAAAGTTTCTCTGAGATTTAAGAATCTCTGGCGCCCCTTTAAATTCATTTTTGCTGAGCTAGCTAAATTAATTTTGTCATTTTTAATTTCTTTAAACTTATATGCTTGGACAATCAGTTCACAGCAGTATGTAATACAATGCCGGGCGTAGAAAATTTTAGAAAACGACCATTGTTTCATAATGTAGAAAAGTATATCGGTGAATTCTCGGTTTTACATAACGATGATGCCAAAATAGTTCGTCATCGATGAGTTCGACGACAAACGTGCGAGAACAATTTTGAAACGTACTTAGTGCTACACACTTGTCAGCAATTCGATACTATTTCTGCTACTTACTGTTAGATAAGGTAAGTGGCTTATATTTAATATTTATATGACAAAAATACATCAAACTGTGGCACCGGTAATACTGCAAACTTCTCCTAGACCCCTCACCACAAACTCTTTATTAATATATCATGAAATCACCAAAAGTTTGTGGTGAGGGGTCTAGGAGTTTGACCTGCACTGCACTATACACTTGCGTTAAACATTAATGTCACGTATATATGAAACTTAGTGCTGGCCTGGCCCGCAGACGAAAGTCGACCACATTTACAGTTATCACATTTTTAATGGATAGGGGTGAAACACTACAACTTCCATTTGAAACATTTTTTCTTTGTATTTGCAATAATAATACGGAAATAAAAGTAGGGATCAAAATGAAATGAAAAAATCCTGTACCCACATACATACTACGATATTATACGAAAGTTAAATCGTACGCGTAAAAACCATTACATAATTCTACTCGATGTGTATGTAAATACCGAGGCGAAGCAATTAGTTTTAGTGCAAGCAAAGTCTATTCCGATGAATATTTAGAGCGATATACTCACGCCTCGCTAGTGGAAATATGCAAATGCCGGGCACCAATTTGAATAGGAAAAACATTGTTCCGGGGTGCATAATGCATAGCGTCGAACGTTCAAAAATCCACCTACCGTGTGCTGTGAGGTATATTTTCGCTGTCGTTTTTTCTTTGCACTGTATAGGGGTAAAGATACGGTTAATGCGTTCTTGATGATATTACAACCATTTTTTACTGGGACATCAGTTGCTATCGGTGCACTTTAAGTACAGTGTTGAAAAAAAAAGAAACTTGCATATGTATTTATGCTGTTATCGTCTGCGAAGAGTTTTTTTTTTAAGTACTATAACCTTAGACGATGTAAACTTGTAAACGATGTTGGTTTTGCGTTTTTATTTAAGCAGAATTCAGCTTTCTGTTGCTTCAGATTGGGTGCAATTTATTCAGAATAACAATAGAAATAAATGAATGGCTGCATTACTCTTTTTCAGAAATAATAGATGATCTTGTTATTAAGTTAAGAACAGCACAATACATATGTTATCTTATTTCAACAACAAAAATGTCATGTGAGAAACGTCAAAAATTGACAACTAGTTTTTATTTTCAAACAAGCAATTTTACTGTACCACCCCCTAACAGCCAGAAATATTACATAGATATTTTTAAAAATATATTTTATAAATATTTTTCGTGAGAGGTTTTTGAATATATTTTTCATATTTTTTTCTAAATATAGATAAAATATTCAATTAAAATATTTATACCATATTTTAAAATTAATGTAAGCGGTATATTTTTTTAAAAATATTTGTAAAATATTATTTATATGAAAATTGAGATTTTTATGCAATCTATTTAATTTGTCAAAATGAACTAAAATTGTTCTTGGTTATTTAGAATGTATAACGTCGATAACGAAAAGTTAAAACATACATAGAGTTGTCTAAAAGGGAAGAACTTGTTTTTTCACGCTCACCATACAAGTTAATAATCAATAATCCTGGCATCTTTTAAGGCATACTGAAGGTTTATCAAATTAATCACTATTTTTTAATTGAAGTGTTCTAAATAAAAAATAAACGTATTTATTATCATTTTATTTGAATAAGCCAATAAAAATGAAAAATACTCATTTTTAAGTCTAGCCTTGGCTGGTACCAGGTACAACCCTATGGCTTTTTTCATATCTTCGGTAGTGGCGCTCTCATGGCGTTTCCTTGTGGCTTCTAAAACAATGCCAATTGTATTAGATCATACCATGAATAAAACATCGTACAACAATTATCAACACCTACTAATACATTTGGAGCATTTACAATAATTGGAGTGGTAGCTACATTCTAATACTTACGATACTTATTTTTACTTTATTTCATAATATTTAAAAACATTCTACGTACAAACAATAAAACAACACAGCGTATTCTAACCTCTATTTGAGGTTATGACGCTTATCTACCGAGATGAATCTCTTAAGCAAATCAACTAGCCATTTATCTGGTAGATGCAGTACATATATGATGCATAAAATTCCTACAATATATTATTAAACGATTTCTGTACATAGCGATATTGAGCATTCCAATTATCTTATAAATGCCATGACATGTTCAAAGTTTTGCTTACCTCGTGGTCACCACAAAAACTAAAACACACCCCGCAACAATTAATTACACAGTTAACCCTAATCTGCCCTAATCGTATACTATTATAAACTGTAACTAGTAACGGATAAACGAATGAAAACGTTGATGATACGCACGTGCGCGTATGCATTCTATGTACCTAATCCATAGACGCATAAACAATACTAAATCATATAACACCGGCACCGTAATGAATAGAGGTGTTGTGTTGACGTTCGCAACTTACAAATATTACAAATAATATAATACAAAACGCAGATATATTAATAGAAAAGTTACAGCGCTCAACTTATTACTAATTAAATCATATTAGATATATATTATCTAATTTAATCTTTAAACTATCATTTTAAATAGGTACAAGTTTTTTTACTTTAAAAACATCCATATTGGGCATTAATTTCTGATCACCCTGTATAGGATATTGTAGTTATCGCTATCGTAGTCAACGATCATGGCCATGTACTTCTATCCACATTAGTAGAATATCTTAATGTCTAATAGTCTATGATATATTTAATTTTATTTAATTTAAGAACCATTATATCCACCTGTATATGAGGAAAAATATTTGTAAAAACCTTCGTAACAAATCCAATACATACATATCGAAATTGTAACGAAAGTTTTTGCGATAATTATAGTAGGAACACGTGAAATACATGCGGAATGGCAATTTTCTTTACAATGATGCAATTTTCAATAAATCGCCCATAAATCGTACATACCCAAAATCGAATCACTTTACATCAAACAAGATTTTCGTATGGACATACCAGAAGCAATTATGGGGTATTGTAGCCCTTTTTACCTTGCATCTTCTTCCAAAAAAAGGACATATAATCTCATGCTTCTTGGTGCTTTAGAACATTCATGCACGCATTATTTATGTGGGCAATAAATAACCCGAATGAAATCTGGGACGCATGTGAACTTAAATTGGTGTTCGATATTAACCCCAAGTCGTGTATTTTCAGATTTTATTAAGCAATTTGGTGGCTATGATTTACTGTAACTTAGACAATATCAAAGTATAGATACGTCGTTAAAGATGTTTTATTCGTATACCTTTCTTTGATATTAGAACGTAATTACGGAGTTAACTACTTCTATTACAGACGCTTAGATAAAGTTAACATTAAAATTATAGCACCGCCAGCGATGAAATCAACATTCCGAAGAATAGATTAATTGTAAAAGAATTATATTGAATTCGCAATAAATTTACAACCAATTTGAGCTTTAAACCATTAAACTATCTCTCAGGCATTTGGAGAAATTTAATGCAGCATGAAGGCAAGTTAGAACAACGCAATTTGGTCGAGCAATTTGGTAAAGTTATTGTGTCTCGACTAAATTACAGTCGGGGAGACTAATTTACTGGAAATCCTTTAATATTAATTTAAATCTTCTGACAAATCACTTGAAAATCTTGCTAATATTCTATAGCTAGAAGAACGAACCAGTGCTGGACATTTTATATTGGAATAATATTTGATTTATTACACAAATCAGATAAGGGTGATCAGAAAAGGGTGAGTCTTAATTCAAGAAAGTGATACGATCCTTTCTTAAGTCACACGAGATCACAAAACTTAAGGTGTACGACTAAAATTTAGGAAAATTCCTTAAATTTACCTATGTAAAATCATCAAATTTAGAAATGGAATTGTCTAAAATGCATTGACGTAACTAATCGATTAATACCAGTATTTTGCATTTTTACCATTTCTTCATTGGCATTTTTTAAATTAAAGTGCATATGGCAACGTTTCCAGTGACCAACTATATTTATTTCATATTTTATAAATATTTAAAAAATATTAAATCTTTCTTGAATATTAGTTATATTAATATAATATGCATACAATATATTATAGAAAATATATTAGGAAAACATTTAAAAAATATATATGTTATGTAGCATTAATAATATTTTATTGCAAATGTTTTCTCAATATATTTTTCATAACTCTGCAAGAATATTTTGCTTTGTATTTCTGTAAATATTTATTTCATATAAAAAAAAAAGATTGAATTTTTGCTTTTGTACATTTGGTGCGTAGGACGAATAACATAAAATGGGTAAAATATGCATACATATTAAGTAGATTATGTACCTATTTAAAATGATAGTTCAAAGATTAAATTAGATAATATATATCTAATATGATTTAATTAGTATCTAAGTTGAGCGCTGTAATTTTTCTATTAATATATCTGCGTTTTGTATTATATTATTTGTAATATTTGTAAGTTGCGAACGTCAACACAACACCTCTCTTCATTACGGTGCCGGGGTTATATGATTTAGTATTGTTTATGCGTCTATGGATTAGGTACATAGAATGCATACGCGCACGTGCGTATCATCAACATTTTCATTCGTTTGTCCGTTACATGTTATAGTTTATAATAGTATACGATTAGGGCAGATTAGGGTTAACTGTGTAATTAATTGTTGCGGGGTGTGTTTTAGTTTTTGTGGTGACTACGAGGTAAGCAAAACTTTGAACATGTCATGGCATTTATAAGATAATTGGAATGCTCAATATCGCTATGTACAGAAATCGTTTAATAATATAATTGTAGGAATTTTATGCATCATATATGTACTGCATCTACCAGATAAATTGCTAGTTGATTTACTTAAGAGATTCATCTCGGTAGATAAGCGTCATAACCTCAAATAGAGGTTAGAATACGTCGTGTTGTTTTATTGTTTGTACGTAGAATGTTTTCTAATATTATGAAATAAAGTAAAAATAAGTATCGTAAGTATTAGAATGTAGCTACCACTCCAATTATTGTAAATGCTCCAAATGTATTAGTAGGTGTTGATAATGTTGTACGATGTTTTAATCATGGTATGATCTAATACAATTGGCATTGTTTTAGAGGCCACAAGGAAACGCCATGAGAGCGCCACTACCGAAGATATGAAAAAAGCCATAGGGTTGTACCTGGCACCAGCCAAGGCTAGACTTAAAAATGAGTATTTTTCATTTTTATTGGCTTACTCAAATAAAATGATAATAAATACGTTTGTTTTTTATTTAGAACACTTCAATTAAAAAATAGTGATTAATTTAATAAACCTTCAGTATGCCTTAAAAGATGCCTGAATTATTGATTATTAACTTGTATGGTGAGTGTGAAAAAACAAGTTCTTGTCTTTTAGACAACTCTATGTATGTTTCAACTTTTCGTTATCGAAGTTATACATTCTAAATAACCAAGAACAATTTTAGTTCATTTTGACAAATTAAATAGATTGCATAAAACATCTCAATTTTCATATAAATAATATTTTACAAATATTTTAGAAAAAATATAGCGCTTACATTAATTTTAAAATATGGAATAAATATTTTAATTGAATATTTTATCTATATTTAGAAAAAAATATGTAAAATATTTATAAAATATATTTTTAAAAATATCTATGTAATATTTCTGGCTGTTAGGGAAATTTTCTCTCGCTGCACTCATAATGCAAAAAAATAAAAAATAAAAGCAGTACTTACACATTTCTTCACCGAGGACCCAAGATTCTGGCGGCGTATTCACTTCCACCAGCACCGTAGGCGTACATACCAACAACACCATTAAATCAGCCACGCTTAGATTAACCAGGAATATATTGGTGCTGTTCCTCATGTCTTTGGTCTTGAAAATAACAATCGGCACCATAACGTTCCCAATAACACCCAGACACATGATAACGATACAGAGGACCATAGAGGTGATCCTGATGTAACCGGGCAACACCAGATAGCCCGCAGAATCATTACCGTACCCTCCGTAGCCGTACGAGAAATTATTGTTCGGATCTAGCGTGCCGTCATACAGATAGTAGTTGGTTGTGGTGATGCTCGCAGAGTTATTATAATTCGGTTCTATAATCGACGTTGTAGTTGTTGAAGCGTTCCCGTACACGATGATGACGATATCGAGGGTACGAGTGTTGAAATCATATCACATATTCTCCGGGCGAGGTTCTGCTACCAGCCGCTAATGGAAAAGCATGATGTCGGAGGCTTTTAATTCGAATGGTGTCATCGTTGTGGTGGAAGTTGGATAGCTGTTCACGATGCATTTATGTTATCCGATGGTTAGGAGGACGTGGTCGATGCTTGTTTTGTGTGTGGACCTAAAACAAAGGAGATATTAAAGTCAAGAGGGTGTATGTATTTATATTATTGCAGTTTAAGAAGATTAATAATGTCTCAGAACTTACAAGCGCACAATGGTAATATATACTGCTGTGGACGGTCACCTTGTTTTCGCGAGAGTTTTTTTTTTAAGTTGCATAGATTTTGTCGTGTTTACTCCGTTCAGCCTTTGTCAATGTTTTGGGAGAGTTTTCGCAAATTCAAATTTTTATTTTTAAATAAGATTTAGTTATCGAATTGATTGTATCATTTATTTAGTTCAGTGTTCAGTTGTATATTTTGCGTTCACTGGTATTGTTTATGTTATTATGTTTTGTGATTTTGTCCGTTGGCGGACTGATCTGTGCGGCTTCGCTGTACGCAGCGGTCGAGATTGTAAGAGTCAGTTCTGAGATAGACGAGAGCGTGAGTAGACGTAAAATTTATTATATTGTTTGCCGCCATTTTGTTAATACTTTTGATATAGAGATTTGTTTCGCTTAAATTGAATTTTATTCTTGTCCATCAAGGAACTCGCTTAATAATAATTGTTATTATATTGTTGTGTACACATTTTAGATATAAGATCATTTATTATTTCGTGCAGGAAGATAGATTTTAGTTTTTTTTTCTCTCATTATAATTTAAAGAGTTCATTTTTGGTTTTCTAGTTTGCTGTTTCAGTTTTATTTTATTAATCACATCGGGTTGGGTGAATAGTAGCATTGTTCTTGCTTTTAGTTTTCATTTTTGTAAATTTTTGGTGTTCCACGAATTTATTTTATTTTAATTGATACCACGTGGTTTGATTTGAAAGATATTGGAATATCTTCCTGGACAAATTAATCTCTTGCTTGATTTAGGATTTAGCATTGTCCTATTGTAATTTAGAATCTATAGCAGTTTTTTGATTTAAGCCAGGACCCTCTGTCCACGGTTTTTTTTTTCTGCAAAATTTTCTAATTAACATTTTTTTTTCTTTTTTTTTATATTAATAAATTCTTGATTGTTATTAACGTCATTCAAATTCTGTTCTTTATTTTCTTTAAACTTTTCAATTTTGGGTATCTAAGAAAGTCTGATTTCTTTCACCCACAATTTACTTTTCGCGGTTGGATTTGAGTTTTAATTCGCGGAGGATACTCTGAGATTAATTGTTCTTTTTGCGTCCTTTAAATTTTTATCCGTTAAGCTTAATATTCATTTTACATTTTTTCACTATTACAATGAGCACACAGCAATACGTAAGTGTATTCACGGTCATTTTAAATCATATTTATGTGGATTGGGAGGGTTAATGATTCACATTTTCAATGAGTGAGGTAAATACAGCGGATCATGTTTAGTAGTGCGCAGAGAAAAATTCGCATAGTAATATTTAGACTTCACTGTTGGACGAAAATTGTGCTAAGAATTTTTACTATTGTGCGAAATTTTTAAATAAGTCGTTGCAGTTTTGTTTACTACAGTTACAAAAAAAAACAATAAGATTGTTAGAAAATATTGTAGCACAATCTTCTAGAAAATATTGTGAAATGTTTTACAAATTTTTTAGAACTAGTAAATGTAATAAATTTTTTGTTTAAATTACTTTTTTCCAAACCTAGCCCACACTTCTGTAAACAGGTTCTGTGATCTAAGCATTATTATTATTATGGTTAGATCACAGAAGTTTTCTACCCATATATTCAATACGTATATGTGATACAGCTATTGTTGTAAAGATGGCGCTTCTCCTATTTTACTCAAACATGGTTATAAAAAGTTGATTTGATGCATTTACCAAAAAAATATTGTATATCGGCGAAGGAGAATTCGCAAACGTCACATAGGTACAGAACAAAATAAATTAATGAGATCAAAATTTCTCAAATTAAGGACAATTTATTCCTTGATCCAACAGTCCAGCTTTACTGTACGCAAAATTCTACTGAAAATTCAATATTGCATTTGCGGTAAGCAATATGTAATTTATGCTCCTTTTATAGGTAGGTTACGTCAACAAATTGTGCAATAAAGCTAGACATTATGTTTCAAAAAGCACATTATACAGTAAATAATTATTCACATCTAGTTGTATATATGTAATTACATTATAGCGACCGCATAGTTAATTTGTATCGCAAAATCTTAATGTTGTTCTTACTGCTCAAATTTTAATAGTATCAAATATACTCTAAATATTTAGTTGACGATTAGTTGCAACTATTACCACTGCCCTAACGTACATTTTGAACAATAGAATCTGCACTTAATGTGGTATTGTCGTAATATATAGGTTTATCTTCAACATAAATTGTGTAACAAAAATGTCATTTGTTGTGCCAAAAAATGCCGATCACTTTCGTCAAAACAAAATTTCATCTTGTGGGAAATTTCATACAAGTTGTGCTCGTCTCTATATGTTTAGCAAGTTGTTTGCGGAAACTTTATAATTGTTTGAAAATTTACATTTTTCTTCTGTGAACAAGAAGATAAATATATTTTTTCGGAGATTGGAGTCAAAGAAAAAATTATAGGAAACGCTGAAAACGTCATTTTCTTGTTCGTTTTGTAGTTTACTTTTTGTTTCATAAATAAATTTTGCGTAGGAGTACTGATCTTATACTGTTGAAAATAATGTACGGTGTTGGCGTTAATTTTGCGCTAGTTAAATATTTTAGTGTTGATTTTTACCAAACTTTGCCAGACGAGTTGACTACGCGTTATTTAATAGAACAGAAATTACTAAGAATTTCGTGTGAATTCTTTGTTCAGATATTAGGATTGTGCTATTTTTTCTAGCATTCAGAAGCGTCAACCAATCAGAATTTTTCCGTCGGATTATAAATATAGAAACCCCACCTATTCTAATACAGTATTGCATTATACGCACCACCTGCTTGCACGTGTTGTATCTGTTTTCGTGTTTGATTCTCCGTATTTAACATATCCAAACAAACCAACCAAATGTAACTGACTGCGAAGTGTAACCTCGTGTTTATAAACCTTATTTCGACGTGGGCATAAAAAATTTCAACATCTTAAAGATGTATTGGGAACATCTATTTACGCAATTAGTTTAGACTTGAATCAAATAGCGTAAACATCACTTATTTTATAATGGTTCTCAAAAAAATCATTTTAAAATTTGGTACGTTTAGTTGAAACCAAGACTTGTGAATGAGTGTTTTCATATTTATAATTGAGGAAAACGTCTTAAAGAGAGAATATTATAGCACTTAAGAAATAGGATTGATATTAAGAAGATCGTTTGTGTTTAGAAAACGGTGTTTTTAAAACACCAATAGATCGCATTCATTTAGTTAAACAGCCAGTGAAATTTGTCGAGTTCTAGATCAAATAAAATGTTGACTAGAATATTTTATAATTCCATGTGTTAGTTGGACAAAATAACCCTTAGCAATAGACAATACTTGACTATCTTTGCTCGTCAATTTAAACTTCTATAGTTCTCGACAAATAACACGAAAAGAGTGTGGACCTATCCTGACTATTTAAATTAGTCAAAAAAGTGTTAAAATTTCAACAGTGTATAATACACAGTCAACAAACGTAAAATACTTCAACAAAAATAACGTTAATTTTAGTTTATATACTATATGCATTTTCTGCAAATAAGTTGAACGATTTGGTTTCAAGACATACGAAATAATCAACAACTCGGGAGGCGAAAATGAATAACCACGCAAACTATTTATTTTACATCTATCCAAACCCATCGATGTGGAAAGAGCTTCTTCCTAGCCTTCGTCAAAATTGGCGCTTAAAACTAGATTTTAACGCAATTCAAATAAACCCGCACAGCATTACGACTTAAGCAATACATATATCAATATTACTTACAGATAAATCAAACAGCCTTTGAAAATGATCACCCAGTTTTCGATTTTATCGCAACAGTGTGAATTTTTAGACTAAATCGGTCTACTATTAAGCAGGCATATTTATAAAATCACAATGATGGTGAGATAATTCGGAATTTTGAGAGAATATTTCTTGGGAAGATTTTAAAATGTAGATCAGCTACTAGAAACTCCTGATTATACGTGATATTTCTTAGGGTGTTGTGAAAATATATTAGAACAAAATGTTCATTTATATATCACGTTGGCGCCGGCTGTTTCAAAAGAATTTTTTAATAACATTAATCATTTACCACGTGTGACCGCAACATTGTAGTCGCTTCGATTCTAAAAATAGTGCGGGCTGCATTCGTACATTACGCGATAAAGCTAACACGGGCGAGTTATTGTGCATCAAAAAAATCGCGATGTGTTGACGATGTATGTATATACATATATATAAGAAATGTCTGTCTTGAACGAACGTTCCACTGTCTTCTATTTAACGTTTGTCCTTTTATTTAGAGCATTTTCGTTTCATGCTCGACGAAAATACGCAGTTATGCGCTTGACCAGTATATAATCGCGTTTTCATTGCTCCGAGAAACAAATTGGGCAAACTTGAGTGTCGTATATTTGTATTTATGCCGGTAAAGTTTTGCGAATGTGTTTTTAAGTGATTTTAATGCATAAGGAATGTATAGCGAATTTTAAGATATAAGAATATCACTGTTAATGTTTGTAATGATTTTATTACACATCCTGCTTGGATAATTACTTGAGCCCTTATTGAAAAGGTACGAGTTACCTTCCTGATTCACTATGAATTACGGCTGAGGTGCAATAAAACCATTAAAGACGTTAGAAGACTTAAAAATGATACTCTTATATCTTGCAATGCACTACACTATATATGTACCTAGATATGATGTTCTATTATTTACTTATATTTGAGATTTTGGCACCAGTATCTGTTAGATTGGAAGTATAAATGTAAAATAGCTTAACCAAAATATCACTTCCGGTTGACCGGAAACGGATGTCAACTTTGTTATTTTAAATAGAATGTTATAACTTTTTATTCATTTTTGGATTCTACAACTATAAATACGTTAGTTTTCATTAACTATTCCTATAGCTACATGTTGCCGTTTTTGAGTTATTTAAGTTTTTCTTTTTTTTTTAGTCATAATCATTGCATCATTGAGAAATTATTATCTCGGTTAATACTGCAAGTAGAGACTCCAAATTTGCTATGTTATGAATGTAGATATTACTCTAAGAAACGGTAAGCACACTTTACATTCTAACATACAGGGTGTTCAAAACTGAGGAACAAAGTGACATATTTTCAAATGAAGAAAACTCATTTTTTTAAATAGAATACCCTGTATTTTAATTCGAAATTAGAAAGTATATCATCCCCTATCATTTTATATCAGCATTCCCTATACCTATCTTTAATATATTTTGAGATATGAGCGACTTTTTGTGAAACAGACTAAGTATTCTATTTTCTTAAATAGAACACTCTGTATTTTAATTCGGAATTAAGAAGTAAATATCATCTCCTATCACTTTATATGAGCATTCCCTATACCTATCTTTAATAAATTTTGAGATATGAAGGACTTTTTGTTAAACAGACTAAGTAGCCCTATCTTTGCGTGTTTGTAGCTGGCTTTGAATGAGATTAATGTCAAATTCATTGACTAACCAAAAGTGTTTTATGTATATCATTGTAATTACACTTTCGTACAACGCAATATTAATAGAAATGACTATTCGAACAGACATTCTTGCATGGTTATTTAAAAATAATACATGAATTTGACGTGAATCCATTTCAGAGCCAGCTACAAACATTTAAAGATAGTGCTACTTAGTCTGTTTAACAAAAAGTCGCTCATATCTCAAAATCTATTAAAGATAGTTATAGGGAATGCTCATATAAAGTGATAGGGGATGATATTTACTTCCTAATTCCGAATTAAAATACAGGGTGTTCTATTTAAAAAAAAATAAGTTTTCTGTATTTGAAAATATGTCGCTTTGTTCCTCAGTTTTGAACAGCCTGTATGTTAGAATGTAAAGTGTGTGTACCGTTTCTTAGAGTAATATCTACATTCATAACATAGCAAATTTGGAGTCTCTACTTGCAGTATTAACCGAGATATTAATTTCTCAATGATGCAAAGATTATGACTAAAAAAAAGAAAAACTTAAATAACTCCAAAACAGCAACATGTAGCTATAGGAATAGCTAATGAAAACTGACGTATTTATAGTTGTAGAATCCAAAAATGAATAAAAAATTATATCATTCTATTTAAAATAAGAAAGTTGACATCCATTTCCGGTCAACCGGAAGTGATATTTTGGTTAAAGTATTTTGAATTTATAGTTCCAATCGAACAGATACTGGTGCCAAAATCTCAAATATAAGTAAATAATAGAACATCATAAACTTTTAATGAACCAGCTACGTGGAATACCCTGTATACTATTAATTAAGTTAATTTCAGATCTTTTTTAGTGATCTTAGTTATTATAACTTACATTGCACATATTATGAATCACATGTTCCTTCTCAATAAAAAGAATTGCCAAAAAAAAACCTCATTGCCTAAACACTCCACTCCAAAGAATTAACATGATTTTACTACCAATTAGCATATTGGCCAGAATATCTAAAATTCTTGAAGACATCATTGGAACCCAATCACGTAATACCTTTTTGCATTTATAATAATTTTACTTGAATTACAATTTGAGTTTCCCAAAATATTACTTATTATATTTCAGTTGCAATTGGAAATAACTCCTTGAGATTTCAAAAGCAATTTCGATAGATTATATTATTGGTCACTTTGCATTAACACACAGTGGATTTTTTTCGATCATACTTCAGCGCAAGGTCTCAGCGTGTAATCTTACATAGTAACGTTTCTTTGTATTTATATTTATCCTCTGGGACACCACAAGGTTCTATTGTGGGCCCTTTTTTATTTATTTTTTTGTGTTCATTATTTATTTTGAATAATAAGACGGCTTGAGAAAGACTGTATGTGAAAATTAACAAACAATAAAACGGAATGACTAAATAAGCAAAATTCAAACACGAAACGCACAACATATATCACTTTTGACAACAAAATTTGAGGAAACGTTGTATTACTAATTGCATTACAATGATTGGATGAAAATATTACGCCGAGATGACTAACATGCATTTCATGCATGGACTTGCTGATAGCAACTCATTAGAAGCTAGACGATTGTACATTGAACGATTTGTTGCCCATAATGCCCCGACCGAAAAATCTTCGAAAACATTCAGCGACGTCTTCGTGAAACAGGCTCAATGAAACGAAGTGGAGGACTAGGAAGATCAATGACTGCAAGAACGGTACAATTGGAACAGAATGTGCTGTAGATGATAGAGGAAGATCCTGATATGTAGTTCTACGCGAAAAAATTGCAAATACTTTGAATGTAAGTCATTGGACAATTTGGAAAATTCTTAAGGACAATTTGTTGTATCCATACCACATTCAACGCGTTCAGGTCCCTGCTGATTTTCCTCCACGTATTGCATTATGTCAATGGATATTGCAAACATTACTTCGCATCCCTCTATTCCTGACACAGATTCTTTTTACCGATGAAGCCAGTTTCTCAATAAATGCAATAAGGAATTTTCATAATAACTATGTGTGGGCAGATGAAAATCCGCATGAGGTATTTGAAGATCGTTTTCAACATCAATTCTCGTTTAATGTTCGGGTTGGAATTGTGGCTGACTATCTAATTGGATCGGTGTTTCTACCAGGGAGACTTACTGGCGTGGTGTACCGCAACTTTTTGGAAGCAACGCTGCCTGAGTTTCTGGAGGATGTACCATATGCGACAAGAATTGCGCGGTTGGTTTGTTGGAATTGCATACATATTAAGTAGGTACATACCTACTTAATATGTATGCATATTTTACCCATTTTATATTATTCGTCCTACGCTCCAAATGTACAAAAGCAAAAATACAATCTTTTTTTTTATATGAAATAAATATTTACAGAAATACAAAGCAAAATATTCTTGCAGAGTTATGACAAATATAGTGAGAAAACATTTGCAATAAAATATTATTAATGCTACATAACATATATATATTTTTTAAATGTTTTCCTAATATATTTTCTATAATATATTTTATGCATATTATATTAATATAACTAATATTCAAGAAAGATTTAATATTTTTAAATATTTATAAAATATGAAATAAATATAGTTGGTCACTAGGGTAGGTAGTAATTTGCATTCAAATAATTGAATTTTTTTGCTGCAGTTTATCTGCAGTAATTTTCCTCCAGACTTTTTCCTTGAGGCACCCACTTAACAGTTTGTCTTTTCTTAAGGCTACCATCCTTTGTCTCAGAGCATGTTGTTTTGAATGGAAGACGCATTTCTATGACTATACTCTTCAAATGTATTTCCACCAATAGCAAATATAACAATAAAGCGAAATTATTATGAATACATCCTACTTGCAAATTTAATTAAACTAGGGCCACTTCAATGCAAATCGAGTATCCCCAAATGCGAACTCCTAACCTAAAGATGCTGAACCCGAGGCCAATATCCGGCCCCCCAAAATCAATATTATTATTATACCATCCACCCGCACCTTATATGGATATTTCGTTCCCTGGTTGCTACTGCTCGCACATGAATTACCATTCAATCCCCGGTAGGCAAAAAGAAAGATTTCGAATAGATAGCTTGGGGTAGAACATCACCAATGAACTGCGAGCAAGAGTGAAAGTGGACTGACGCTGCTGCGAGCGCACGTCTCAGCGTTAAACGTAATGGGATCGAATTGAAAAATGTCACGGGATCATTGGCGATGCGTCAGGAAAATCAAATCGACACTAGGATGAACTTTCCGTTTAGAATGTTTCCGAGTTTTTAGTGTTTTAAAGAAGAAACAAAGGATAATGTAGTGCATTTTATTAAATCGGTTTGGTAGCGTCGTGTGTTTGGAGAATAAAGTGCATGGGAATTCCGAATATTCGTCTAGTGTTGCATAGGGGAATAAAGTGCCCGAGAGGCCAGTATTCAATGGTAAACGATATTGGCTGACGTCGGCTAGTAAATTGGCTTTATCGTTGACGTTCAGTATATAGAGACTGCTTCTGAAATAGTCCTGTTATAGTTAAAATATATACAGGGTGTTAGGTAAACATGCGGCAAAAATTCAAGGGCTTATTCCTTGGTCTATTCTAAAAATATTTTGTCCTATGTTGATTTTTGAAAAACCCCTTTGTTTCGAAGATACAAGGCGAACAATATTTGCGACAGTAACAACATTTGATTATCAAAAAGTACATGTAAAGTTGCTCAATCTACAATAAATGTTCGAAATCGCTTCCTCCAGCCTGGATACAAGCATTCAATCTTCTCGTCATTGCCCTAACAGCCAGAAATATTACATAGATATTTTTAAAAATATATTTTATAAATATTTTTCGTGAGAGATTTTTGAATATATTTTTCATATTTTTTTCTAAATATAGATAAAATATTCAATTAAAATATTTATTCCATATTTTAAAATTAATGTAAGCGCAATATTTTTTCTAAAATATTTATATGAAAATTGAGATTTTTTTATGCAATCTATTTAATTTGTCAAAATGAACTAAAATTGTTCTTGGTTATTTAGAATGTATAACGTCTATAACGAAAAGTTGAAACATACATAGAGTTGTCTAAAAGGCAAGAACTTGTTTTTTCACACTCACCATACAAGTTCATAATGAATAATTCTGACATCTTTTAAGGCATACTGAAGGTTTATCAAATTAATCACTATTTTTTAATTAAAGTGTTCTAAATAAAAAAACAAACGTATTTATTATCATTTTATTTGAATAAGCCAATAAAATGAAAAATACTCATTTTTAAGTCTACCCTTGGCTGGTGCCAGGTACAACCCTATGGCTTTTTCATATCTTCGGTAGTGATGCTTTCATGGCATTTCCTTGTGGCCTCTAAAACAATGCCAATTGTATTAGATCATACCATGAATAAAACATCGTACAACATTATCAACACCTACTAATACATTTGTAGCATTTACAATAATTGGAGTGGTAGCTACATTCTAATACTTACGATACTTATTTTTACTTTATTTCATAATATTTGAAAACATTCTACGTACAAACAATAAAACAACACAACGTATTCTAACCTCTATTTGAGGTTATGACGCTTATCTACCGAGATGAATCTCTTAAGCAAATCAACTAGCAATTTATCTGGTAGATGCAGTACATATATGTTGCATAAAATTCCTACAATTATATTATTAAACGATTTCTGTACATAGCGATATTGAGCATTCCAATTATCTTATAAATGCCATGACATGTTCAAAGTTTTGCTTACCTCGTAGTCACCACAAAAACTAAAACTCACCCCGCAACAATTAATTACACAGTTAACCCTAATCTGCCCTAATCGTATACTATTATAAACTATATATAACATGTAACGGACAAACGAATGAAAACGTTGATGATACGCACGTGCGCGTATGCATTCTATGTACCTAATCCATAGACGCATAAACAATACTAAATCATATAACACCGGCACCGTAATGAATAGAGGTGTTGTGTTGACGTTCGCAACTTACAAATATTACAAATAATATAATACAAAACGCAGATATATTAATAGAAAAGTTACAGCGCTCAACTTAGATACTAATTAAATCATATTAGATATATATTATCTAATTTAATCTTTAAACTATCATTTTAAATAGGTACATACCTACTTAATATGTATGCATATTTTACCCATTTTATATTATTCGTCCTACGCACCAAATGTACAAAAGCAAAAATTCAATCTTTTTTTTATATGAAATAAATATTTACAGAAATACAAAGCAAAATATTCTTGCAGAGTTATGAAAAATATATTGAGAAAACATTTGCAATAAAATATTATTAATGCTACATAACATATATATTTTTTAAATGTTTTCCTAATATATTTTCTATAATATATTTTATGCATATTATATTAATATAACTAATATTCAAGAAAGATTTAATATTTTTTAAATATTTATAAAATATGAAATAAATATAGTTGGTCACTGGGGATGCTTTTCTATTTTTGGACGCGTTTTTTTCGACATTTAGCACCCTTGTGTGGCGCACCAAAATATTCTGGACATCAATCTAAATAAAATAAATGTTCTTTTATATATTTATTGGCCCCAATAATAAATAATCATGTATTGCAATCGATAAAGCACAATTAAAAAAATAAAATACGATAATATCCTAAAACTTTGTCACTAGAATTTTGCCCCCATTAAAGATCATTTTATATTCGCTTCGCTGAGATTATCCCAACCAACAAGTTTAGAACTTTTGGGTAGTTCTACGTTAATGGAATTGAGGTGTTTCTATAGTTTCATATCGAAAATTAAAGTTCGATAGAATCAAATATTCTGACCTATATAAAATATTTCATTGTATATACATTGTAATCTATTCTACATTTCTTTTTATATATATAATAAGCAAAATTATATTATTTAACGTGATCTCACATAAGCTTTATCAGCACTTAAAATTTCCTTTTTTACTTCCACGCAAAACACTTTGTTTGAATTTTACCAATTTTGTGAGGTCTACAACCTCGCAATATGGTTTACACAAATATTGTAATAACGTGTCGTCTTTATATACAGGAATTTCGCTACTGGCATAGAAAATCATAACGATAATTTACGCCAAACTTACAGGCATAAAAGAAATATGTTGTTTTAAGTATTGCTTTATATTGCCCTCATATTTTCCTCTTTATAGCACCTAGGCACTTAATTTTTAAGCGAGATGTGGTTCATCGTGGGGAATAGCGAATAAAAAACTAGTTACAGTTATAATATAAATGTTTAGATCTTCTCCGATAAATATATTAATAAATGCCCTGGATGATAATTTGTTAGTTTTTTGCCTTGGAAGTTATATTAAATCTCTATAATATTTCTGCATAATATAAAAAAAAAAGTTTCTTTGGTTTTTTCCTTTTTATATTTTATTACTTATTACTTCCATTTTTAACATATATTTCATCGGAAATTACTTATCAAAGTTAGCCACCCTTTAATGAAAACGCAACTCCGAAAAAAAACATTCTTTTGTTTGGGAAAAATACAGGTCACACATTTAGAAAACATTGTGGAAAAGTTTACCCAGCACACAGTAACAAAACACTGAATTATATTGAATATAATCCAGATTCATTTTTATTATCGTTGGAAAATGGGGTGATATCTATATGAATTGATTTCCTATCTTGCTTTTTTCATCATTCCCTAAAATTCATCTGATATGAAAGCAATTTTTCTATATAGACAGTAGAAAAATAAGAAATCTGGTTATGATTATATAGTGTTTGCAGTTCACAAATATAAAATCTTTAAATTAAGTTGAAATAAACAACTCTTGAGTCAGTGAAACTACTTTAATTAATTTACTTAACTTACAAAAAAATATTGGAAATAAAGGAAATTAAACAATAGTCAAGTTCTCACAACCCCTTTAATTAACACGAAACCGGTTTCGTCTTACATCTTCAGGCCAGGCTAAGAAACAATCCAATATTCTAAATTGTACATCGAAAAATTATTATAAAATCAAAAGTTTCTAAGTTAAATTCTAAGGTTTAAAGAATGTAAAATCAAATTATAAAATAAATAAAATGGTTGTATGTCACAAACATTGAATTGTAACAAAGTGCACAATAAAACGTTTTCATAAACTAATTTATAGTGGTTAGTATTTGTATAGTATAGTATAGTATTGTTACAAAAGGGCTGTTCGAACATGCAGTTCGGGAACGGTTCGTGATCACCTGAACCAATCAGAGAACAAACTGGAGTTCTCGGGAACTGGAATGCGTTGTCTGATTGGTTCACATGATCGTGGACCGTGCGCGAACTGCATGTTCGAACAAACCTAATAAAACTGGATGATTGTTTAAATTCTTTTATTTCCTATAATATCATACTCACACAGGATAAAATACAGATTAGGTATACAAAAAAAAATATCTAGTAAAAGAAAAACAACAGCAAAACTTAAACGGGCAAAAAATAGCCTGAAATAAAAAAGTAAAAATAATTAGAAAATTACAAAATAGAATAATATAAATTTTGTGCTTCTATTGTGTTTTTAACATAAAGAAAAATGTTTTTGAATCTGTGGCATTTTCTATGAAATATCTAGTTGTGTAATTTATTTCTCTATTGAGAATAATTATTTAAAATGGTGTTTTTTAAAGCCGGTATGTTACTAGAAAAATATTGCTTCCTTTGTCCGATGCAAACTTTTTTTAATTATTACCTGGGTATTGGATGTACAATATTATTTTGTTTTTCTAAATGTGCCCTGGCTTTTCGTGTTCTTGTTATGATTTTTGTTTGTTCACTTTATAATATTAATATTGTAAGGTTGTAAAATTTTGTGATTATGACGTAATTTGACATTGTCAAAGAAAACAAAATTGTTAATACAATTTACATTTCGCTAAATCAAATATAAATAGTAATAAGTTTAGTTAGTTTATATAATAAAAATACCGTTGTAAATTAGTTTGATCCTCAGGCTTTAGAAGAAGATATTTCAAAACTTACGCAAGAAATTTAATCAAATATTGAAAAAGTAAAATATAACTTTTTTAACTAAATATGGAGCAGACATAATATAAGACCAACCTTTGTAACAGGTGTAACATTTACGTTTAAGTTAAGAGGTATTTTAACGGTCTAGGTTTCACGCTGGCAGCAGCTCGCAACAGTCTATGGACTTCGGACTTGTGAAAGGAACACAACTGTAAGATCGGTACTGTAAATCGCTATTCTGTTTTTTTTATATATAAATGGCAAAAAAGATGGTAAAATAGATGTTTTAGTTTAATCCTTCTGTACACTTAGTGACAGAATAGATATTTATTTTATATTGCATTATCACTAAATCATTATTTTTAGAAATGTGGTTCGTTTCGACATATATTAAGAGATTTATTTTTTTATTTTCATAGATTTTTGATTTGTCTCACTTTGTCACTAAATTTTGAGTAATTATGTACAGGATGTTTCACCAGCAGCAAATTCCTCTATAATTCGTAAACAGTGACAGATCGCACAATCGCTTTTTTTCGAAAAGAGCAAGAGACACAAGAAAATCAAAGATATCTTGCAAATTATTAAGATTAGCGCTAAAGTATGTTATATCTTTTTGAAAATTTACTGGCGCTTTTAAAAATGCAATAATATTGTGGGAGCACTGTATTTAAAAAAGAAAGTTAAAAGCTGTACCTAGGTTACGGAACACCCTGTACAAACCCCGATAATTTTGCGCAATGTAAATTTGTATCTTCCACATTGCTTTTTCTTTTTCGCTTGCACATTTATTTGTTGTTCCTGCTTTTGTAGTCGGCTGTGATGAAAAGCGAAATTTGTGTTGAAAAAATTAATTCAGAAAATATATTGTTTCGCCTTTTATAACTATTGCTAACATGCTAAAATCTTGCTTTAGAGCAATATATTAATTGATTAACTTCTTTCTAAAACAAATGAATCACTTTCTGGATAACTTATATTTCCCGCACTTTTTTCAGTACGTAATCATAACCAAAATCCTTTCTTCGACACGAATCCCATCCCAATAACAAAACGCCACGACTGGATTTATTATAAAAAGACACCTTTTCTCGTATGTATAAGAAATTCAATTCAAGAAAATGCAGCACCACAAAAAAAATATCCCATGTATCAGGGACATAAATCATACGCTATCTCCGAGAAAAGTGACACGATTTTATATTGAAAACTAACCCTCGAGACTTTATTATATAATTAGCGCAGCGATGCGTAAAAAATAAATTTTCACCGTTTTGTATAGATCATCTTGGCTTCCGTATAGCAGGAATATCATATTTCATATATCCACAACAGCTTTTCTTTTTACTGTAACTTTTGGCCGTTAAAGATTGCTTTTATAGCCAACGCTAACAGGTCATTAATTTTAAATGTTTGATAAGGAGACCTGTTGCGGTCTTGAAAAGAATAATACCGCATTTCTGTGAAGAGAGACGCTTGTCCTATTTGTGATTTCTAAGGCGAGGGAAAACATAATTTATTATCGAAACTCTTGACGTGAAAACTAATTGATTGTAATAATAAGGAATTCCGAAGTAGTTTTAAAATATGCATCAGGGAACATATTATATATTCAAATTATTCTTGTGTATATTATCAAATTCGAGAAAGCACTCAAAGAATGAATATCATTACTGCTTTTACGAGTTTCTTAATTCGATTTTATAAAATTTGCATAAAAATCGATGCGGTAAGGACAGGAGATTTGCCGCGAAAAAATTTACATTTCGCACCAACTCTTTCCATACAATTATCCTTATACATAAACTTATTGATTGGTCAACTGTTTTGCCTGATGTGGTAGATAATTAGGATTGCATACATTTATTTCGACATCTTCTGAAGGTATTGACTTACTTGAAGTTGATAACAATGCAATACGAAAGATACGTGTTTTATATACAGGCTATTCCACGTAACTGGTTCATTAAAAGTTTATGATGTTCTATTATTTACTTATATTTGAGATTTTGGCATCAGTATCTATTCGATTGGAACTATAAATGTAAAATACCTTAACCAAAATATCACTTCCGGTTGACCGGAAATGGATGTCAACTTTGTTATTTTAAATAGAATGATATAATTTTTTATTCATTTTTGGATTCTACAACTATAAATACGTCAGTTTTCATTAGCTATTCCTATAGCTACATGTTGCCGTTTTTGAGTTATTTAAGTTTTTCTTTTTTTTTAGTCATAATCATTGCATCATTGAGAAATTAATATCTCGGTTAATACTGCAAGTAGAGACTCCAAATTTGCTATGTTATGAATGTAGATATAACTCTAAGAAACGGTAAGCACACTTTACATTCTAACATACAGGGTGTTCAAAACTGAGGAACAAAGTGACATATTTTCAAATGCAGAAAACTCATTTTTTTTTAAATAGAACACCCTGTATTTTAATTCGGAATTAGGAAGTAAATATCATCCCCTATCACTTTATATGAGCATTCCCTATACCTATCTTTAATAGATTTTGAGATATGAGCGACTTTTTGTTAAACAGACTAAGTAGCCCTATCTTTGCGTGTTTGTAGCTGGCTCTGAATGGGATTAATGTCAAATTCATTGACTAACCAAAAGTGTTTATGTATATCATTGTAATTACACTTTCGTACAACACAATATTAATAGAAATGACTATTCGAACAGACATTCTTGTATGGTGCGTAGGACGAATAATAAAATGGGTAAAATATGCATACATATTAAGTAGGTATGTACCTATTTAAAATGATAGTTTAAAGATTAAATTAGATAATATATATATCTAATATGATTTAATTAGTATCTAAGTTGAGCGCTGTAACTTTTCTATTAATATATCTGCATTTTGTATTATATTATTTGTAATATTTGTAAGTTGGGAACGTCAACACAACACCTCTATTCATTACGGTGCCGGTGTTATATGATTTAGTATTGTTTATGCGTCTATGGATTAGGTACATAGAATGCATACGCGCACGTGCGTATCATCAACGTTTTCATTCGTTTGTCCGTTACATGTTATAGTTTATAATAGTATACGACGATTAGGACGGATTAGCGTTAACTATGTAATTAATTGTTGCGGGGTGTGTTTTAGTGTATGTGGTGAGTACGAGGTAAGCAAAACTTTGAACATGGTATTTATAAGATAATTGGAATACCCAATATCGCTATGTACAGAAATCGTTTAATAATATAATTGTAGGAATTTTACGCATCATATATGTACTGCATCTGCCAGATAAATTGCTAGTTGATTTGCTTAAGAGATTCATCTCGGTAGATAAGCGTCATAACCTCAAATAGAGGTTAGAATACGTTGTGTTGTATTATTGTTTGTACGTAGAATGTTTTCAAATATTATGAAATAAAGTAAAAATAAGTATCGTAAGTATTAGAATGTAGGCTACCACTCCAATTATTGTAAATGCTCCAAATGTATTAGTAGGTGTTGATAATGTGTTACGATGTTTTATTCATGGTATGATCTAATACAATTTGGCATTGTTTTACAGGCTACAAGGAAACGCCATGAGAGCGCCACTACCGAAGATATGAAAAAAGCCATAGGGTTGTACCTGGCACCAGCCAAGGCTAGACTTAAAAATGAATATTTTTATTGGCTTATTCAAATAAAATGATAATAAATACGTTTGTTTCTTATTTAGAACACTTCAATTAAAAAATAGTGATTAATTTGATAAACCTTCAGTATGCCTTGAAAGATGCCAGAATTATTGATTATTAACTTGTATGGAGAGTGTGAAAAAACAAGTAATTGCCTTTTAGACAACTCTATGTATGTTTCAACTTTTCGTTATCGACGTTATACATTCTAAATAACCAAGAACAATTTTTAGTTCATTTTGACAAATTAAATAGATTGCATAGAAAAAATCTCATTTTTCATATAAATAATATTTTACAAATATTTTAGAAAAAATATTGCGCTTGACATTAATTTTAAAATATGGAATAAATATTTAATTGAATATTTTATTCTATATTTAGAAAAAAATATGAAAAATATATTCAAAAACCTCTCACGAAAAATATTTATAAAATATATTTTTAAAAATATCTATGTAATATTTCTGGTTGTTAGGAACGTTACTAGTTTTGGATTAATAAAACATTGAAACTGTCTATTTCATTTGTAGTAACACTGTATTACTTCTAAAAGTAAAATACCTGTACGGTTTTAGGAGCACAAAGATTGCCCCAAGATCATACAGGAATTTTACCAAAAAATTTTTAGTATATAAAAACTGCTTTTGAATTCACTTTAATTAATTGTGCATTTTTTTAAAGCTTAGTACTTATTTTTTATAGGCACGCCTATAAAAAAATATCAAAAGAAAAAAGATTGTTTACTTTAAAATATATGTTTTATTCCAGATACATAAAATAGAAAAATAACTTGACAAATTTCCACGCTGACAACACAAACATCGCTGATCACTAACATATTAGAAAAGATATATCTCTATTTATTCCAACAGTTAAAGAAAACTGTCAGTATTTACAGTTTATTGCACTACATTTTACATTATTTGCTCCGTATTATAAAGATACAATGTGTATAAAGCAAGATATTCTTGATTCAGACACATAAAAAGCGGCTCAATTTAAAAATGCTAATGTTCTCTCAGGCTTTTACGACTCCATAAATTCCCGTATCATAACAAGAATGGATTTATATGAAAGAGTAAAAACACTAACAATAAAGAGAGAATATCTTCCTGCGTAACAAAACGATATTCTTTTTTTTTATTATTATGACGTTATTGCGATTATGCAGAATCTAATTTTAAAGTGAAAGAATTAATTCTTAAGATCGTTTGTATTTATTAGTGGTGGGCACTATCGATAGTGACTATCGATACTATCGATAACTATCGATAGCTGACTATCGATAACTATCGATAGCTGACTATCGATAACCATCGATAGTTGACTATCGATAACTATCGATAGTCGACTATCGATAACTGTTAATAGCTATATGTTAAAATATCAATAATGCTCACCAGTATTTATATTTATATATAGTTTACAACGCAGAGAGATGCTCAAATTCAATATAAACACGACAGGTATTGTGCTATTTATTTTCCTTTTCTGAGTAGCTTAAAGTTTATTTATGTATTGTCTTGTTAGTTAAAAACGTTTGTGTTATCAATCATCAACTATTCATTGAGTAGAACTGATTTTTTCTTTTGTAATATCTATAGTAGCAGGTATTGATGAAACCATGAAATACTAGTGTCAGAGTTCTTATAGTTTGGAATAAAAAAAAAACACAAATAATAAATAACAAGAAACAAAACAAAATGTATTTCTGAGGACATATTAGTTGAGTAGAGTGGTGGCCATTATCGATGACGACTATCGACAATTGTAGCAATTGATAGTTACTGTTGAAGTCGACTATCGATAGTTATCGATAGTCAACTATCGATTGTTATCGATAGTTGGTCCGACTATCGATAGTACTATCGATAGTGGAAAATACCGATTGTTTTTGATTGAAAACACGATTTGTTTGTGGACTGTAACTTTAATATGATGATTGATTATGCTATTGTTTTTACAATTCTTCTTATATATGGTTATGTCGGTAATGCAGGAGAAATTATGTACAATTTAAAAAATACAACAAATAATTTCAGCGGGTAATTTAAATTTTAGAAATCACAAACACCGATAGTGCCCACCACTAGTATTTATAGTACATAAGCAATGATTTACAAGAGTGTATCACTAACTACCAGCCATCCTCCTAAGTATATTCGTTTCTGGGAGATAAAAACGTTCTTAGCAAGTGTATTAGTGTGTTATTCTACATTAGTGATGTATAAAACTGATTCTTTACGTTAGCAGCTACAACTTGCTTCTGCTACTTTTGGTTAACAGTTTAAAAAAAAAGAAAGAAAGTTTTCCTCCAATAGCGGTATACAAACATATATTAAATAGATAAACTATTTCTACAACTTTACACACCGCCCCAAAATGTCTTTTGTCACCGCTACTAACTCAATGTTTTATATGTATTTATATTGCGGACGACTCTATTTGATTCAGTAATGAGTGAAAGATATATGATAGATACGTATGTGCATAAATATGTTGTATACTATCAGAAAATAAATCAAAATCAACAACAAAAAGAACACGGGGCTCAATATGGAGCCTTGAGGTACTCCCATATCGACCCTTATCCGAGCATTATTATTATTATTATTATTACGGTCGAAAAGGTATTTTTTTTAACCAATTCAAAGCCAAACCCAAAAGTTAATACGATTTAGAAAGAAAAAATAAATGATTTCAAGCAGTCAAATGCCTAAGCATAACTGTCGATGCCGACTGTTTTTGAGAGAACCATGTCGATTGGGATCAGGAATTTTGAAAATGGTGATGAAATTTTAATAAACAATTGAAAAAAAAGCATATTCGAAAATCTAAAAAAAATAATTCAAAACTGTAGTGCGTCTATAATTTTCAAATAAATCGCGGTTGCCCTTTTTATACATATATTGGTGTCATTCTATCTAATTTTAATTAAACAGGAAAAGACTCCGTATATAGTTTTTTTAATATTCTCTATCAGAAAAAGCGGTTTATTAGTGAGAAGAATAACTTCCAAAGCATGCTTGATCTTCTTTAAATTTTGCATACTTGCATAATTTTATTAATCTAATATTTTCTTATTAATTACGTTAAAGGAATGAAAAGTAGGTCCAGAATCTCACAAACTCTTTTTTTATTAGGTTACCTGTTTCGAATGTTTTAACACCCATCTTCAGGCTAAACTGAAGCCACACATTGGGGACGTTACAATATTTTAACTAAATTTAATAAAAATTGTTCGAATTAAAATAAATTAAAATTAAAATAGCTAAATGATGAGGAAAAATTGATGATTAACATAAAAAAAAAAAACTTGAATACTTACAGTAAAAGAAAAACACAAGGATTAAGTCAAATATTAAAAGTGGGCTCTATTTTATTCACAATATCTTTATTATTCAACTACACATTCCGTAAAAGGTGAAGGGTTTTGAAGGATACATTCAGATGGGGTTTTAATAAAAATTATAGATTGGCTAATCTGTAAGCAGAAAAGACTAAAATGAAGGGTAAAGAAATTTCAGTAAGTGAAATATATGGTGATCTAAATATGTGACTCTTTCTAATCTTTTTCTTTGAATTTTATTCAATAGTTTATCATTGATGTTGGGATCGAACTGGTTCATGGTAGCAACCTGTTTAGTAATATTAAATTCTCTGTTAAAATTATCTTTTGAAAGAGGTATATTTCGCAATAATACCATTACAGAAGAACCATTAACTTACGTATATAAAAAAACTGTAAAATGATGAAAGTTTTTGATTGTAGGGATAATTAGAATAGTTGCTAATAGAGATACTATTATGTGTGGGTTTGCTATAAATGTTAAAAAACACCTTTCCACTCTCAATATCTTTACTAACCCCAGTGACCAACTATATTTATTTCATATTTTATAAATATTTTAAAAATCCTAAATCTTTCTTGAATATTAGTTATATTAATATAATATGCATAAAATATATTAGGAAAACATTTAAAAAATATATATGTTATGTAGCATTAATAATATTTTATTGCAAATGTTTTCTCAACATATTTTTCATAACTCTGCAAGAATACTTTGCTTTGCATTTCTGTAAATATTTATTTCATATAAAAAAAAGATTGAATTTTTGCTTTTGTACATTTGGTGCGTAGGACGAATAGTATAAAATGGGTAAAATATGCATACATATTAGGTAGGTATGTACCTATTTAAAATGATAGTTTAAAGATTAAATTAGATAATATATATCTAATTGATTTAATTAGTATCTAATTTGAGCGCTGTAACTTTTCTATTAATATATTTGCCTTTTTGTATTATATTATTTGTAATATTTGTAAGTTGCGAACGTCAACACAACACCTCTATTCATTACGGTGCCGGTGTTGTATGATTTAGTATTGTTTATGCGTCTATGGATTGGGTACATAGAATGCATACGGCCACGTGCGTATCATCAACGTTTTCATTCGTTTGTCCGTTACATGTTATAGTTTATAATAGTATACGATTAGGGCCGATTAGGGTTCACTGTGTAATTAATTGTTGCGGGGTGTGTTTTAGTTTTTGTGGTGACTACGAAGTAAGCAAAACTTTGAGCATGTCATGGCATTTATAAGATAATTGGAATGCTCAATATCGCTATGTACAGAAATCGTTTAATAATATAATTGTAGGAATTTTATGCATCATATATGTACTGCATCTACCAGATAAATTGCTAGTTGATTTGCTTAAGAGATTCATCTCGGTAGATAAGCGTCATAACCTCAAATAGAAGTTAGAATACGTTGTGTTGTTTTATTGTTTGTAAGTAGAATGTTTTCAAATATTATGAAATAAAGTAAAAATAAGTATCGTAAGTATTAGAATGTAGCTACCATTCCAATTATTGTAAATGCTCCAAATGTATTAGTAGGTGTTGATAATGTTGTACGATGTTTTATTCATGGTATGATCTAATACAATTGGGATTGTTTTAGAGGACACAAGGAAACGCCATGAGAGCGCCAGCAAAGGCTAGACTTAAAAATGAGTATTTTTCATTTTTATTGGCTTAATCAAATAAAATGATAATAAATACCTTTGTTTTTTATTTAGAATACTTCAATTAAAAAATAGTGATTAATTTGATAAACCTTCAGTATGCCTTAAAAGATTATTAACTTGTATGGTGAGTGTGAAAAAACAAATTCTTGCCTTTTAGACAACTCTATGTATGTTTCAACTTTTCGTTATCGACGTTATACATTCTAAATAACCAAGAACAATTTTAGTTCATTTTGACAAATTTAATAGATTGCATAAAAAAATCTCAATTTTTATATAAATATTTTACAAATATTTTAGAAAAAATATAGCGCTTACATTAATTTTAAAATATGGAATAAATATGTTATCTATATTTAGAAAAAAATATGAAAAATATATTCAAAAGCCTCTCACGAAAAATATTTATAAAATATATTTTTAAAATTATCTATGATATATTTCTGGTTGTTAGGGAATGGTTAAATCTAAAAGAAAAAATGGAATTATTTTGTCGTGTAAGGGACATCTTGTAGTGCAAGGGAACTACCAGTCCATAAAATGAGAATATTATCCACCGATTTTATGTACTTAGAAAAGGGATTATAATTTAAAATGTAAGTGGTCTCAAACTCAAAGTAATTCATAAACAAGTCAGCCAAAACAGGAGAAATAGGTGAGTTCATGGCTAAACCACGTAGTAAGGAATAAAGAATATTATTAAACTGGAAGAAGTTGATTAATTAATTCATTGAATTTTTCAGGATGATAATAGATAGATTGAAGTTTATTCTTAAGAAATTGAATAACTTCTTGCGGGGGGCATATTGGTGAATAAGTTATAAACATTTAAAGAAATTAAAGTATCATCTAAAGTGAATATATCAAGGTATCTAACCTTCCAGCTAAATCAAAGGAATTCTTAACAACAAAAGGAAAATCTTTCCTAAATACATCCTTCAAAGTGGTTTGTAAGTTTCCAAGTCATGTTTAATTTTTCAAAATTAAAAATGTGACACAAATTACTTCCTATCCAAGCAAGGCTAAATCCCAGAAGATGAAATTTCAACTGAAAACTTTTTTAGATCTATTCATGCGTCGATCCGAGAATACATTGTATAGTAAGTATAATGAAAGAGATAAATTAAACAGTTTAACGTAAAAATAATTGTAATGATTCTAACCTTAATATCGCTTGTGTATTAGTAGACATTTTCCTTAAATTTCCACAATAATTACATACACCGAATTCTCAATATCATCACATTTTTTTTTTTCTGTTTCTTCCCCAAACTTTCGAAAGTCAAAGAGTCATCAAACTCGAAAAAGCCCCAATTAAACTTCTCACTGCATATATATAGATACGCGTTCGAGTTTCGCCTCGTAAGTTACCACGTGCGCTTTTGGCGAACGTACCGCAAGCTCGGTGCGAACTTTACTGTCTTTGCAGACAGACTGACATCGGGCATGGTTCATGGGAGCTGAAGCGCCCGTTTCATTCACCAAAGATACTACGCTCACACCTACACAAACACGCAGAGGCCCGTTCGTATAGATATCGTCTGCTAGTCCATCCTCCTCCAATCGTTTCCTCGACGCGTGTAGCGCAGTCTCAGCGTCCGGCTAGGAGTTGCATTCAGGAGTTGTGCGTTTGACCAATTAATAACTTTTATTGCGAAACGGGCTACCGTTTTCGTGCGTGTATATACACAAATTGAAATCGGTTTTGTTTATCGCGGACAATATATCTGCACGCTTAATCACGTCAGTTTTTTTTTTTTGACGTATAAATTGTGAGGTTAGGCGAGCTTCTGTTATTGTTTACGGATATGATTGTATGAAAATTTCACTGACTGTCACCTCTATTAAATTTTCATTCAATGCTTTCGTGTTTCATGTACGTGTGCAACGTATTTCTTTTTCAGAAAATGATGATGTGCAATATTTATTGGAATCGATGAAGAAATTGAAAACACAAAGATCTTCACAGATCCTGCTTTTATTGTCGTTGTCCTGAAATTGCTCAGAAGAAAATAAATGTACAGGGCATCCAAATGAAGATGTTGATTCAATGAAAACGTTAATTGTTCTCCTAAACAGTAGTAGCGGGGATCTTTTTAGCCCCTGGAATACTATGATATGTATTGTTATGGTGCACACGTAGGATGAAGCATCAACCATAGTACACACCTGTTGTAAGTGCCAGTATTTATCACGAGATTCAAAAAGATTGTAAATCCGACTCCTATAGATAGTAACAGGAATGTAGTGTTATATGCGCGTGTTTGTAATGAAGGTTTGAACTAAGTCAGTGTTGGAACACAAGAAAGTGAAACGGATCTGTCATGAATAAGGATAACGTAGCCTATATTTGAACTCGCATCTATATAAACGCACTATGGATTGGTTTTTCTGCTTGTAAAATGAAATGTAATTAATTTTAATTTACTAAATTATTTTTACAATTCAGTACTAATGGTGTTTAACTAAATTTTTTATTACTTTAATTTAACATATCAATTAGTATAATATTAAGTGACAAAACCTGCATCCTCAGTCTTTCTATGGTATGCATGCGGTTTCTTACGATCCTATTTGTTTAGATAGCCGAACATGAAGTAATCTAATGGGTTAGATTAGGCGATATTGGTGGCCATCTTTGTGCTCTAACGAACCTGTCAGCAAAAAACTGTTGAAGATATTGGCAGGTTTGTCGAGCAGTATGTGCTGGAGCATTCATCGTGCTGGAAAATAACCTGCTTCAGTGCTTCATTTTCTTGTAACTCTGGAATAAACAATTCCACATGTTGTTGGTAACGTTGGGCTGGTACACTTTCCTCGAAGAAATTGGCCCTATTATTCGTTGCTGGACATAGCTAACCAAACTCCAAGTTTTACGGGATGCAATTGCGTTTCTCGAAATTCGTGTGGATTTTCTGCAGACCAGATATCAATAGTTTTGTACATTGGATATAGTCTGTTAGATGAAACCAGGCTTCACCCGAAAAAAATGATTTGTTTAGCACAGTTTATCGTCCTTAATTTGTTATTAACCAATGACAATATTCCAATCGCCTATCGTGATCTAATGGTAATAGTTCTGTACCGTAGAAAACTTTATAGGGGATGAAAGTGTAACTTTCTTTTGACAGCCCATTGCACTGAAGTGTATGATAAGCCTTATAAAATTATAAAATGTTAATAAACTATTTCACTTAATGTTGATATTGATTTTTTTATCTGTTGTTGGAGCTATTGACCGACAGATAATTCCCTTATTTTCTACAGTATCAGAAATTCTATTGTTGGTGATATTAGATTTAATATAAGTTTGAAAAGACTTATAGATAAATTGATCAAGATATACAACTCGACGCAATGTCGCTAAATGTAAGAAAATTCATTTAATGTATGAATTTGTATTAGCTAACTTCGCTCATAAATTGGTAATAGTATAGATAAATCTCTTTCTCTTG